>APFE031571673.1:41995-207013 GCA_000404065.3 Pinus taeda | reverse complement strand
GTTGAACATGAAAAGCGCTCTACAAAACTGAATGGATCATATAAAGGAGACATGCATGCTATGAGTGTTGCAAGTGGAAGGAACCAAACTCATAAAATTTACGGAACTACATCTGAGACTATAGCAAAATATGAAGTCATCCTCACATGTGGGGGGCTACTTGAAAGGCCACCCCCTCATCAGGTCTAGAACAACTCACACACACTCGGGAATCACTAGTACAATCTGCTGCATCATTGGACCATCAAGTGTATGAATCAAGAGCATGAAATAATCAAGTCAAAGGGTAATGAGGATTCCCTTTGCTTGATCTGAGGCACTGAACAAGAGTGGAAGCTGGAACCAAGCTACACCACCCTCTTGGCCGTTCTTCTGGAATAGATGTGCTGATGTCGACAGAATAGGGCCTGCCATAAGTGAGGCAATGAGGATCCTCAACTAAGGCACGGGGGAAAATAGTAATGTGATTGATGGACTGACACGATGAAAATTCGGGAATATGCGACTGAGGGACAAACAAACAACTTCCCTTGTCAGAGCATAAAGTGCATGGTTGCCCTAGCAATGACTAACTCAACTCTAGAGGGGATGGGGTACAATATGACTGAAGGCCAAAATGGGCAACGCGGGACGAACGGTATGCAAAGATGGATGGGAAAATGTGACATGATACAATGGGATGCGAAGGTGACTCATTGCATATGCTCTAAAGAAGGGTGACTTGTTGACACTACCACACAATATAGGCCCAGTGGGGACCATGAAGACTCGCACTACTGACATAACCAATATATAGTGTGGATGATGGATCCATCTGAAAGGTGCAAAGGGTAATTGATGAGATGATGTAACCTACCTAAATGGATGACATAAATAAATACACATAAATCAATGGGATATGTTAGGGCTGAAATTTCTTAAGGTAGAATGTATTGTGTGGATTAGGAAGGATTTGGCCTTCAATATCCTCCAGAAGAGATGCCTCCTAACCGAAGGCCTTACACATGATGTAAGTTCCTATCCAGAATGATTTGAAAGCATATAGGGTAGGTAGAGGGTATCTAAACCCATTGAATTCACTATGGATGAAGACTTTTGATTCCACAGTATAGTGGGCAATAGACTAGTGTGGCAGGAAGTATGTACAATGGTGCATATCATCCCAAGGGTAATCAGGGGTAGAGATAGCTTCCATTATCTCCTCATCAGAATCGAAGATGGGAATATGGGAGGAATATTGACTACATGATGCAGTGATGGTACCTGGTGCATCATCCTCAAAAAGAAGGTTCACATACACATCATCTGAAATGTTAGACGATGAGCTAGTAGATGGAAAATATATCGATGTTGAGACTTGGGTTTCTGATGAAGGAGGTTTTATAGAAGTGTATGATTAAACTTCAGAAAGGTTTTCCTATGAGGAACTCAAGGATGACGATAGGTAAAGGATATGGATCGTGGACTCTTTCATCTCAACATTGGGGGGACAAATCACGATCGTGGGACCAGAGTCCCCTTGTTCTAGTGTACTAGTGGTACCAAAATCCACATGTAGAGGAGTAGATGATCCACTACGAGTGGCCTCGAAGTTGCGACACACTTGAAGGAAATCTCGTTGAATGGGTGGAGTGCTTGTTGAGGGATTAATGTACCATACTGGGATCCCCAAATTCACATTAGGGAGACTCGATGAAGCCATGACACGGACATAAAATATTTTAGGAGGAGGAAACGAGAAAGGTATCTATCCTGCAGGGTAATGTCTCAGCAGAACAAGTCCTGGATGGTTGAGAGTTGGAGGGATAGTTCTTGGTGGGAACAAAGTGGAGGCACCCACAAAAGGAGAAGGTCCTGGGGGGGTGGATTCAGATGGTGCGATTGAGATGGTAAGAACAGGGTGCTGAGGAGATGGATGTTCATCACATGTACTAGACTGCTTTTCAGCAACTCATGACACTTGTAACATGAAAACAGTAAAACAGTTAGGCTCGGAGATGGGAGGGGGAGGACCAGGGAAAGCACCCAACAAGGTGGAATCTTTATAGACTTCAAGTGAAATGCAGGTGAGAGGGGTGGCAGACTGCTTTCCGAACAATGATGAGATAATGGGTTTCGGGGAGGTTAAGGATGATGGTTCATAATATGTCAATTTATCGATAGTGATGATCTTCCCTTCATAAGGAAACACACCTTGAGAAAAACTGTAGACCAATGGCTGACATGGAGTATGTATAACTACGACCCAATAAAATGTTGTAATCTAGAGGGGCATCAATAACCTCAATGTTTACATGGACAGTCTTTCTTGTAAGAGTCACTATACAATTGCGGTAACATGTCGAGAGGCTGGGAGGGGTGACCATCCCAAGAACGCAAAGTGATGGTGTATGGGGTTAGTTCAGGTGACTTGAGTTTCTTCCAAAAAACACCAACATTGGTTCTGATTGCGTTAATCGCTCAGAAAGCACTATAGGAATCATAGTTCCCTGCGGGGAACCCAGATATCTTTGATGCTGCTTGATATGCTTGATTATGGGAATCCAATGACCCTACAAGGGCCATGGAGAATAATATCTTTTGGGTTATGTTTGAAAAAGAGCTACGCATGATGATTAATCAACTTACATGGTTATCACTTGCCCTATTTGATCAGTATCATGATGTTGCAAAGTTCTAGGCCGATTTTGACAATGTCTATATCTGTGCCAACAAGGTATTACTAGAAGAATGGGATGAATTACCATATTTGGTATCAGAAGAACATATTTTGGTTATCATCAGAAAGTGGTCGACTGATTAGTTCACCCTGGCTGAGCCAACAATAGTAGCAGGTACAAGCAAGACCATTGTAGAAACATAGGCTAATAAGAAGGATCCCATGAAGGATCCAAGAAGGATCCCAAGAAGGATTCCCAAAAGGATCTCAAGAAGGTCACAATTGACTCGGAGGAAACCATTATGCTAGAGACAAAGCTCACAGTCGGTACGGAAAATTCCGAGGAGGAAGAGGGAGGTGAAGGCCCTTTTATGGGAACTTTTACTTTGAGTCTCTGTTCATTATCAAGAAGTGGTAGAAGCAGAGCACTAGCAGCGCATGGAAGAAACAAAAATTGGACAATCCCACTAGCGTAGAGCCAATGGCCCTTATAGAGGGGGATCTTGATGAAATTGGGGATACTACCCCATCCACAATGGAAGACATCTAGGGGCACGAAGAAGAGCAATACCAATCTGTCTTGGCGAAGGTTGAACAGGGCCTTCAAGAATTGTAGGTACAAACCAATGTTCTACAAGCGAGCGTGGGTCAAGCAAGCATGGGTCAAGCAAGTGAGTGTGACTTCCTCACAAGCATAACTTACCACAGACCTCTGCGCTTTACGGTTGTTAGAGGTATCATTACATGTTGAAACTTCAGAAGACAGGGCACACCTTCTATATATCAAGAACTTGAGCCTTAACCTTGTAGCACTCCTGTTGAAGCACCGAAAATTGAGTCTACAACAAGGGGGATACCCACCTGGTCTGGACCTTGGTTAGCAACTCCTTTTCTGTTTGGTATAGTGGGTCTGACTAGGGATATGGGACCAGTTTCCAAATTTATGTGTGTGTGTGTTGAGAATTGATATTTCCTTCCTAATAATTTCTAAGTAAAATGATTTTATTCTAAATCTAATGCACTTGTATTCTAATGAATAGAAATATCTAATTCTAAAACTAATCCGGGATGTAATCTTTCTGTTATGCGATCTAAAATAATTCAAATGGCAATTGTTAATAAAGATCATTCAACTACTATGAGAAAAGAATTCAATAAAGATAAACCATTTCGTATAAAAAGTTAGATGAAACAATTGCAAAAAACATATCGCATAATAAGCTACTCATATATTAAGCATAAATAAGTAGCTATCACTGTACATAAGTGCCAAATGATAACTCAAGCATTTAAGCATTCATATATAAATAACTGAACATGAATATCACCTTAACACATAAGCAGAAATAGTTAAGAGATAAAAGTACCATTTATAACTAGTTCTACTCATGAGCTTCAACAATAATGATCTATCTCCTCTTAATTCAAAATCTACTAAGAGTACAAAAGTGCAACATCAGTAGTAGATATTAAACGCAGATATAAATAAATCGTGTTCTATTCATTCATCAAAACCTCCTCGGAGAGTGCAAAAGTGCAAGTTCTGAGGACAAGTTTTTGACAAATTTCAGGACCCTTCTCGAAATGCATGAGAAGGGTTTAAATACTACTAGCTAAATCTAAAAATAATTTATTACAAAAATGTAGGATGCAGTTAAATGACCGTCCTCATTTCAGGCAAAAATAAAGCAAAATTAAAACTAAAACTGAATCTAAAACTAAAAATGACAACTAACTATCTATGTATCTGTTCCTTGTAGTGGCAAGCGTTCAACATTTGCTTGAGGAGAGTTGGTTGGCTGACTTCCGACTTTAGCTGTCCTGCGAAAACGGAATCGGCAAGTGTTGGCGCCATCTTCTTGGTAGAACTAATGATACATTTGAGAGTCATGCACTGGCTGTGTGGTTTTACCAAGTACTCCAGTAAGAATCCCAATTCAACTTGGTTAACTTTTTGATGGACTCTGTTTTTTCTTGAGCCTTCTGTCTCCAGCTCATTTGTAGATGTTGTACATTTAGTAAATATTTACATACCATTTGACGATATCCTTGATAAATACCATTGGTTTTAGAGTTCAAGTTTTTCTTTTCGCCTTTAACACTTTTTCCTACAAATTTCCGGGCTTACAGGCGACTAAGAAATTAGAGGCTTTCCTTCTCGAGCGGTTTTGCCTAGCATCGGAAACTACCTTCGTTTCTTGATCCAGGCTTCCTTGGTGCGATTTTTGCCTCTTGCATGCTTTCTATTAGAGGATAGAAATCTTAAATTTTATGAGAATAACGACTCTGTGAGTTCTTGGTTCTGAGCTTTAAATTCTCTATTTGTGATATCAACATTATCGAGTACCCATTTGACTATATTCGTATATGGAAGATTTTTAGGCCTCGCCGCTATCCGATGCAAGAATGAACAAGCTAGTTCTGTAATTGAAGCCTCAGAAGACCCGCATGAACCTGCAATAGTTGTAACCTCCATTATTCTAGGATTTTCTTCCTTGAGTAGACTGTACATGCCTTCCCAAGTAGTAATACTGACATCTTTGTTACAGGTGGTGTCCATGTACAAGGGCGTCATTTCTTTATCTTCAAAACTCGGAGCTTTACCCTTCTTTCCCATAATACCTTGAACACTGCTATGCATACTTCTCTGCTCTTCGCTCCTGCAGTTTACAAATGAGGTAAGAGTAATGATAAGAAAAAGGTGACGGGGAAGCTTTAAATGTTGAAAACATATAAAATATATCAACTTACATGAAATGGCTCTTCGATCAGATCAAAACGATATTTCATTAATGATTGCCAGCTAACTCATTAGTTAACATTAACACGCATAACTGGGCATCGATTTATGGAAAAATCCCTTTCGAACAACGAGCCCTGTAGGTTTGTGATAAGGCGATTTTGTGATTTGCTTCACAATATCGCAGATCACAATATCGTAGATCGCAATATCACAAATTTCAATATCGCTAATCCGTTGCGCGTGGCAATTATCCGTTATAATGTTTTTTCTGCGAAATGTGATTTGCGAGAAGCGCCATCGCATATCGTCGGTTTGAGGCATTTCAGCTTAAGTGATATTTGAGGTATGTGATGCAATGAGGGTCTTTTGATGTGTGATTTTCACATCACGATTTCACAATCTTAGAATTCCGCTGGTAGGAACGCAGCCATTACCTTTTTGCGATGTGACACTTTTTATTGAGAGAGTGGTTTTTTAACTTTATCATAAAACTTAAGTCTTTTTAAAATTTTCAGGTATTCTCCTAAGTTTATGATAGTAAGTTTTATTCGAAAAGGAAATACAAGCATTAATTAATTTTTTAATTTTTGAATAAGGGTCCCCACTTATTTAGTATTAGTTATAAAACTATATAAGAAGGGGGGTTGTTGTTGGCCACAACAATTGGAGATTCACTTGGAAGAACCAGTTATCTCTACTTTTCTTTTGAATTTTCTAAACTTCCAAAATAGAAATATTTTCTAGAAAATCAAACTTTATTATAGAAAGATAAAGTACATCATGCTTTTAGCTCTCTATGATAGTTTGTTTCTTCTATGCTAACTTTGGTTATTTACTTCCTAGGTCTAGTCATTATATCTACATCAGTCACTACTTGGTTTATAAAAATAAAAACAAAGGCTTCTTTGTAAATCAATTTTAAATATGTTCATTTGTCGTAGGTAGAGCCTCTGCTGCCAGTAGGCATTTGTAGCCTCGACAAGGTTACTTGTTACCCAGCAATGATATTTTATCCTACTTGGAGAAATATACAATTTTCAAAGGGAAATCCATATCCACACTTATTGCTTTTATTTTTCTTTTAATCCTTAAAGAAAAATGCCTTGGTTTGGTAGCCAAATTATGACAGTGCCACTCACTTGATTTATAACTTTGTTGAACGAGCTAGCTCATGATGAGACCCCTTGTCTTTTGATTGTAACAATCTCGAGTCATTGCCCTATTATGGTATGCAGTTTTTGCAAAGTCAGCAAGCTATAATATCTATGATCATGGTAAGTCGGCTCGTGATGAGACCTCTTATTATTTAAGTTATAGTGTATAGCTGGATTATTCCTTGAAGCTTGTAATTCCCTAGGTGGGGAGGAAGTCATTATTTCCTTAAGAATAGCTCTAGACGAAAATGGTATAGTTTTTGGAAAGAGATTTGCTATAGATAATATTCGTTTTTTTATTGATACTTTTCATTTGATTGATATAAAACAAATTCCCACTAAAGGTCGCTTTTTATCAAAATTTACAAGGTTGAAACTAGTATCATTTTCAGGCTTATAGCCTTTGACTGCATCTTTCAATAATATGACCAATTTTCTAAAACAATTCTATTTATACAAGCGAAAAAGCAAAATCTAAAAGAAATACTTGTCTCTTTCGTGAATTCCAAATGTAACCATTTACAACTGGTTTTATTATGAAAATAAAGGAAAAACTAATCTACAAAAATAAAAGAATGATCTCCTATAGAAAGTATTTTTTGAGGATCTGCACGTTAACAGGTAAAGACTCTGTTTTTCCTGTTAAATCCTATAACATAAAAGTAGATGGACCTATGATTTATGCAATTTGGAAAGGGCCAAGCCACATTCATTGAAATTTAGTATGTTTTCCCTTTTCCTCATGAGACTTATCCCATTTTAAGACTAAATCTCCAATCTGAAAGTCCTTTCTGGATATCATGTTTGAATCAAAAGAAGCTTTTACTAATGCTTGGTGATGAACATGAGTTATTTTAGCCTGTTCTCATTGCTCTTCTAGCTTAAGGATTTGCAACTGCCTTAGTTGTAAGGAAGAGGTTGGTGTTTCATCAATATATTGAACTAAGTCCAAAGAGGGAATCGCTAGATGAGTTGGAAGGACCACTTCTTTCCCATAAACTAAATTAAAGGGAGAAGTGCGAATGGAGGCTTTATGCGTTATTCGGTCTTCCCATAGAGCATATATTAAATATTTGTGTCAATTATTATGAGTCTAATCAATGGTTCGCTTAATTATTCTAATTAAGTTTTTATTCGTTGATTCAACTAAACCATTCCCCTGTGGATAATAATTGGCAGAGTATTTAAGCTTAAAACCTCTTTTGAGTGCAAATTCAATCATAGCATTGCCAGAAAAATACGATGCATTATCAAACATTAAAGCAGATGGTAAACCAAACCTGGTGATTATGAACTGATCTATGAAATCAATGATGTGTTCGGAATTAGTTGTTTTGAGAGGAATTGCTTCTACCCATTTAGTAAAATAATATGTAGCTGTAAGGATACACCTATGCCATTTAGAAGAATGAGGAACGATCTCACCTATTATATCCAATCCCCATTGATCAAAAGGTTGCTCAACGTTGACTGGTTGCAAAGGCAACGATGGTTTCTTTTGTCTCCCAACAATAGTTTGACAAACTTGACATTTCCTTACGTAGCTGTGTGCATCTTTGAATAGTGTAGGCCAGTAATAGCCTACGTGCAGGATTTTATGTGCTGTAGCATCCCCAGCATAATGTCCACACGCTGGTCCATCGTGGAGTTCTTGTAACACCTTTTCAGCTGCAGACTTCTCAAGACATCTAAGGAGAACATAATCATAATTCATCCTTAAAAGTACATCGTTTATGAGCTGATAATTGTTTAGCCTTCAACCTTAGGGCTCTTTTATTTGTAAAATCGAGGTTTGAAGGACCATATCCATTCTTTAGATAAAATATGGTATCAATGTATAATGGTTCGACATTGTTTAGGCTTGCCTCATACATTTGTATTTTTGCAGATGGTATTTTGGAAATAAGCGATGCTCCAACCGGCATTTTTCAAAAGCCTTGACCTTTTACAATACTTGTTGGTTTAATTTCAACGTCATATTCTTGTAAGGCAGTAACCCAATTGGCTCTTTTCTCACCCACGTCTTTCTGTACCAAGAGATTTCTTACCGATGGAAACGTTACTATGATTTTTGTATGGGTTTTAAGCAGAAAGGGTCTGAAATATTTAATCGCTTTGAAAATAGCATAAGCTTGTTTCTCGGCGTCTGAATAATTTAATTCATCCCCTTGTAGATTTGAACTAAAAAAGGCATTTGGGGTTTCTTCCCTATCTTGATTTTCTTGAGTGAGTATCACAGCGTATGATTTGTTAGAGGCAAATGTATATAAAATGAAAGGATAAAAAAAAATTGGAGTTGCAAAGATCGGGTGCTAATAGTCATTTGTTTAATTAGATTGAATTCTTCATATTCGTCTTGCCCCATTTGAATATTGAGTTCTTTTTAATCATTTCTTGTAAGGGAGATATGATCCTTGAAAAATCTTGAACAAATATATTAACAAAATTAATCTGGCCAAGGAAGGATTGCATAGCTTTCTAGTTGTGAGGGAAGGCTATTTCGGAAATCTCCTTGATTTTGTTGGGATCAATATGGATTCCAGATTTTGACACTATAAATCCAAGAAGTTTTCCTTCACTTAATGCAAAAAAGGACTCTTTTGGGTTAAGTGAAATTCCATACCTTTGGCAACGTTGGAAGATCTGTTTTAAGTCTCTGAGATGATTTCCTTGTTTTTTGGAATATACAGTTATATCATCCAAGTAGATTACTACATATTTGTTTACTAGTCCCTTAAATGCAATGTCCATGGCCCTTCAAAATGTGGCGCCAACGTCGACCAGACAAAAAGGCATATTTTGATATTCATAAGTACTCCGTTTGGTTCTAAACGTGGTCTTTAATTGATCGTCGAGATGGACCAAAACTTGGTTATAGCTGGAGAAACCATCCAAGAAGGACATTAATTATGATCCTGCAATTGCCTGTAATATTTGCTCCATGGGAGGCAAAGGAAAATGATCCTTTTGGCAAGATTTGTTAAGATTTCGAAAGGCAATGCAAATTCTAATGTCTTTGTTCTTCTTTCTTACGGGAAGCATATTGGAAACCCATTTAGAATGTCGAATGGGAAAAATGATTTTGGCTTTCAGCAATTTATTGAGCTCAAATTTGATCTGGTTTTCTAGATTAGGATGAATCTTTCTCAGCTTTTGTTGGACAGGTTTTTCATCGTTTATCGTTGGGATGGCATGTTGAATGATAGAAGTGTCGTAAGTCTTAAGTTCGTCATCGTTCCACGCAAAGACACTTTTGTATTATTTCAAGAGATGAACATACGCTAATTTTTCTTCAGGAGCTAGGCCAAGACCTAGGTTGATATTCTGCGGCTTGGTATCAGATCCTAGATTTACAAATTCATATCTCAGAGTTGAACTTTGAAGTATTGAATTGGTAGATCTTTTGAATTGATCTTTCAAATCATATAGGTCTTCCAATTTGACCACTGACTTTGGCATAGCATTATTAGTGCTATCTTGTTGCAATTATTTGTCATGTTGGTCCTCATGAATTACCTGATTAGTGTAAGATCCCTCTGATGTGAGGAAGCTTACAATATCAGGGTCATCATTGAAAATTCTCCAATTGGTAATGTTATCAAGAATCGAGGGTCTAAAGATTAATTTGATTGAAAATCTATTAGGGCTATAGTCTTCTGAGGGAATGAGCTTGGAAGCTACGTTTGCCAAGAGATCGGTACTAGCATACTGGAGTATCGGAATTGATGAAATATTGAATGCTATAAAATGTTCAGTCAGATCTTGTACTAAAGATTGGTAATGCTTTAAATGACCTGATAGACAATGTATTGTATTTCGTACCTATCTGATAACAATTTTAGAATCTCCCAAGACTTGTAGATATTTTATGTCTAATCTGATTGCTTTGTATAATCCTTGGACTAAAGCCTCATATTCTGCAATATTATTGGTGCAATCGAACTCGAGTCTACAAGTTAGCATAGTTTTGTTTTCCTCTGGGCTGATTAGTATGCATCCTGCTCCTGCTGCTTTGTTAGAATTAGAACCGTCAAAAAATAACTTCCAAAATAAAGATTTATTTGCAGGACTATCTATAAAATTAATACATTTAGAACTATCTGTTTGAGAAAAAATTTCTACTTAAGATAAAACAAAATGTTCTAAGTAAGGTGAAGTATGAGCATTAAAATTTCCTAAGAAAGAATCAATAGAATAGTTGCCAATTATATTGTTGCTATATGCTACAGGTTCATTTTCTCCTTCCAATTCTATTACTATGTATTTCTGATGTCTTTCTCACTCAACTTTTATTTGATTTGGTTTACCATTGTAAGGGAGCCACATGTGTGACCAGTCAGTTGCAAAGTATCCATGAAGATTTTCAGTCCAATCTCTGCTAAGAATTAAGCCATAAAATTCTGGAATATCTGCAGCTAAAATGTCAATAACTTGACATATCTTTGGATTAGATGGTAGCCTTATGGTAACCTAATTTAGTTCACCGATCACTTCAACTTGCGACCGATCCAGCTGAATTATACATACAATAGATTTTTGAGGTTGAACGTTCAACTTTGCACATATTGATTTAGGTAAGATATTAGATGAAGCTCCTGAATCTACTAAACAATTATGCAAATTTTTGTTGAAAACTTCATAAGTAAGAAGAAATGGGGGAGTATGAGATCTTCACCTTCCTCCAATTAAAGCGATATCATTTGGATCAATTTTATTAATCACATTAGTTGGAGGTCTTCCCATCTCATGAGAAGCTTGCGACATTACAACGGCGAGCAGACGTGCAACTAGTACTGCATGCAACTCTTTCAAAAGTACCTTTTGTTGATGTTTTAACTTGCTCAATTCATAAAAAGTGATGTTAGCCCTAGTCTTCTTTATGTCTTCCATGATATTATACTCCATTTCATCCGAAACAATCAACGTTTTAGATGGATTTGGTGAATCTGTTTGGACTGGGCTTGTTTGAGTCGCTTTGGGTGTCGTTGTCTTGGCTGCGACTTTATCCTTAAGCATTGAGCTTGTGCTCTTTGGCTTAGGAGTAGGTTGAGGAGGATCGAGTTGATTTTTACTTCGAGTACTAACTGGCGATGCCTCTTGATCCTCTTCATCCGGGAGGATGAAATCCCACATTCCTTGTACTTCTACAACTTCTGCTTCATCGGTAGGTTCTTCAGTAGCAATTTCCTCTTCTTCCTGTGATTCAGCATTTGTAATAGCATTGGGAGGCTTTGAATCAGTCGAAGGATTTATTCTATAAGGCTTGTAAGGCTTTTTAGAAGAAGTATCTACTACTTGTTTCTTTATGTCAACCATTTCGTTAGACATAGTTTTCAAAACTTTTTCTCAATCCTTCTAAATCAAATGGGTCTTTCGATTGTTTTTTCTTTGGATCTTCCTTAAAAGTAACCTTCTTAGATTTTCGTTCATCAACAACGTTTTGTTTTCTAAGGCAATGATATGTTTCTCTATCGCTATTGCTTCTTTCATATTGTCAACTAAATTTGTTTTGTTAGCCCTATCGACGAAGATTGCTATGTTTGATGGTAGAGTAGATATATACCATTCACTTCGAACTTCTTCACTAGGCTTGGAAGTGGTAGGAATTTTGTTCAACAGTTTATTGAAACATGAGTTAAAATCTTTGATAGGTTCCTTTCACTCAGCCCTAAGGTTAGACAGGTCATTGATCAATTTTGCAATAGACCTATCATCACCGAACTTAGTCAAGAATTGTTCTTGGAAAATATCCCAACTAGTGATAGATCCAGATGATAATGAGAAATACCATGATCCGGCTGCTCCTTGAAAAGTGTAAGGAAAAATTCGGATGAAATCATCTTCATTAGTAACTCCATTGAGGTTTATAGATAGCATAAAGTTGTTTATATGTTCTTCCACTAGCATGCCTACTTCAAGATTAGACTTTGGCAACCATTTTTTAGGATGGGCCAGTATTTGACTCAAAGGCACAGGAATTAAGACTTCCCCTAGGTTATTCCATGGAGATTGGGCCATCGTTGAGCTACTAACAGAGGAAAGCCAGACGATGATCCTTGCGGTTGGGAAGAAGAGGATATTACAGTTGTAGATGATCGAGAAGGAGATGTGGAAGTTCCAGTGGACTGGTGGAAAATAATCTGAAGTGGAGGGGTGGATGGTTGACTTCGCAGTGGATAGATTGAGATGGATGATGACGATGAAAGAGTCTCTCTATCAAACATTTTAGATGATTTCCTTGCTCTCTTCCTTATAGGTAGAGGTAACTCAGTTGGCTCAATACCAAACTTTCCACTCTTTAATTTGGTAAGAGGATGAGCAGGGTTATATTGCGAAGTCACACTACCTTGAGATTTTTCAGGTCTTTGGGGTGATATAGAAATCGCTGAAGTTTATGGATCAAAGATTCAACTTCAGGATGTTCAATAGTAGATTTCTCTGAAATGTTCGGGTTTGTGGTAGTGGTTGTTATTATTTCGACTTCTTGCTCAAGATTTAAAGATTCTAAGTGCGATGGATAAGTTGGGGGAGATGGTGAGGGCGATTTACTCTCAGAATGGTATTTAGATTTAGACTTACTTTCCATTCACAGTTCAGGGCCCTCCTTCTAGCACCAAATATGTTGAAGCCTCGAAAATCAGGTCTACAATAAGGGGGATACCCACCTGGTCTGGACCTTGGTTAGGAGCTCCTTTTCCATTTAGTATAGTGGATCTGACTAGGGATATGGGACCAGTTTCCCAATTTATGTGTGTGTGTGTGTGTTGAGAATTGATATTTCTTTCCTATTAATTTCTAAGTAAAATGCTTTTATTCTTAATCTAATGCAGTTGTATTCTAATGAACAGAAATATCTAATTCTAAAGCTAACCCGGCATGTAATCTTTCTTTGATTTCAGATTACTGTGGTGTGATTTCTGAATGGGGTTCGGATTTTCCACAGTTTTCATGTTTTGTGGTCGACGTTTCGAGTCTGCACCTAGACTCATCATCAGGACAAATTTGTCCTGATGATGAGTCTAGGTGCAGACTCGAAACGTCGACCACAAAACATGAAAACTGTGGAAAATCGGAACCCCATTCATGTAATCTTTCTGTTATGCGATCTAAAATAATTTCAAGTGGCAATTGACAATAAAGATCATTCAACTGCTATGAGAAAAGAATTCAATAAAGATAAACCATTTCGTATAAAAAGTTAGATGAAACAATTGTGAAAAACATATCGCATAATAAGTTACTCATATATTAAGCATAAATAAATAGCTATCACCGTATAGAAGTGCCAAATGACAACTCAAGCATTTAAGCATTCATATATAAATAACTAAACATGAATATCACCTTAACACATAAGCAGAAATAGTTAAGAGATAAAAGTACCATTTATAACTAGTTCTACTCATGAGCTTCAGCAATAATGATCTATCTCTTCTTAATCCTACATCTACTAAGGGTACAAAATTGCAACATCAATAGTAGATATTACACCTAGATATCAATAAATCTTGTTCCATTCATTCATAAAAACCTCCTTGGAGGGTGCAAAAGTGCATGTTCTGAGGACAAGTTTTTGAAAAATTTCAGGACCCTTCTCTAAATGCATGAGAAGGGTTTAAATACTACTAGCTAAATCTAAAAACAATATATTACAAAAATGTAAGAATGTATCTCTTCCTTGTAGTGGCAGGCATTCAACATTTGCTTGAGGAGAGTTGGTTGGCTGACTTCCGACTTTAACTATCTTGCAAAAATGGAATCAGCAAGTCCTGGCACCATCTTCTCGGCAGAATTAATGATACATTTGAGGGTCATGCACTAGCTGTGTGGTTTTACCAAGTACGCCCAGTAAGAATCCCAATTCAACTTGGTTAACGTTTTGATGGACTCTATTTTTTCTTGAGCCTTCTATCTCCAACATGTTTGTAGATGTTGTACATTTGGTAAATATTTATATACCATTTGAGGATATCCTTGATAAATACCATTGATTTTAGAGTTCAAGTTTTGTTTTTTTCCTTTAACACTTTTTCATACAAATTTCTGGGCTTACAAGTGACTGAGCAATTAGAGAGGGGTTTTTCCTGGTGATGCGCAATTACCACTAGGCACTAATCGTGCATCAGAAACGACCTCTGTTTCTCGATCCAGGCTTCCTTGGTGTGATTTTCACCTCTTGCGTGCTTTTTGTTTGAGGATATAAAGCTTAAATTTTGTGAAAATAACGACTCCGTGAGTTCTTGTTTATGAGCTTTAGATTCTCTATTCGTGATATCAGCATTATCCAGTACCCATTTGACTATATCCATATATGGAAGATTTTTAGGCCTCGCCACTATCCAGTGCAAGAATGAACAAGCTAGTTCTGTGATCGACGCCTCAGAAGACCCGTATGAGCTTGCAGTAGGTGTAACCTCCATTATTCTAGGATTTTTTTTCCTCGAGTAGACTGTATATGCCTTCCCAAGTAGTAATACCAGCATCTTTGTTATAGGTGGTGTCCATGTACAAGTGTGTCATTTCTTTATCTTCAGACCTCAGAGCTTTACCCTTCTTTCCCATAATATCATGAACATTGTTATGTATACTTCTCTGCTCTTCGCTCCTGCAGTTTACAAATGAGGTAAGAGTAATGATAAGAGAAAGGTGACAAGAAAGCTTTAAATACCGAAAACATATAAAATATATCACCTTACGTGAAATGGCTCTTCAATCAAATAAAAACCATATTTCATTAATGATTGCCAACTAACTCATTAATTAACATAAACGCGCATAACTAGGCATCGGTTTATGGAAAAGGCTTTTTCGAACAACGAGACATGTAGGTCTACGATAAGGCGATTTTGCAATTTGCTTCATAATATTACAAATTGTAATATCGCAAATGGTAATATCTCTAATCCATTGCGTGTGGCAATTATCCATTATAATGTGTTTTCTGCGAAATGCAATTTGCAAGATGCGCCATCGCATATCGACGATTTGAGGCATTTCAGCTTAAGGGATATTTGAGGCATGTGATATGATGAGGGTCTTTTGACGCATGATTTTCACATTGCGATTTCGCAATCTTAGAATTCCGTTGGTAGGAAGGCATCCATTACCTTTTTGTGATGCAATGTTTTTTATTGAGAGAGTGGTTTTTGAACTTTATCATAAAACTTAATTATTTTTAGATTTTTCAAGTATTCTCCTATGTTTATGATAGTAAGTTTTATTCAAAAAGAAGTTGGCAGCCGCAGTCAAATAATCTAAGGCTAAGGTAGGAGAGGTGTGATTTGAGCTACAAATATAGATCTTTGAGCTTCAAATGAAGCCACAGCCTACCATCCATCCAGAAGTTTGAAAGTAGTGTGAGGCTACTATTAAATCTAATATGGAAATTCATGTTGATGTAGTTAATGATTGTAGCCAAATTTTTGAAAGTACAATGGAAATGTGGGCCTCACTGCAGGAGAACCTGCATCTGTAGAAACTTGAAGTTGATATCCCCAAAAAGAAACTGTAGTTTGATGAGATCGGGGTGAGAACATGGACCTTAGCACCTGTGAAAAGGTTCACCAGACTCCAAGAAGTTATATTCATACAGATTCATATTGATGAGTTTTATTGGAAGTCATCTATCATTTCCACAAGGACGTAGCCATGGGCTGATAAAGCAAGCCAACTGTCACAGAACGTCTGGAGAAAATTTAAATCCCTTTAGAAGACACAGAGGATGATGAGTTTAGCAGTCGTAGGGCCAACTACAGAAAATTTGGTTGAAGAGGTATGATATGCTGCCACACATAATACAATAGAACTTCAAGCCTTCAAGTCTGAATTCAATGGCATCAAAGCACGCGTTTAGGATATATCAACAGAGTTTCTCAAGGACGAGTCACATCTTTGTGTTGGGGGGTTGTTGGGACGACGTCCCCTGGGTCACGTTTTCATATGATATTGTAAAATCTACACATTTTAAGGAGCGGAGCACGTCTCACTAGGGATCATGGGGATTTAGGAAGGTCAAAGCCCCTTAGTTTTTGTATTTTTTTTAGATACGCCCATGGTTTTTGGACCATGGTATTGTATGGGATAAAGTATATAAAAGGGTGCCTTAGAAAGTATAAAGGGAGAGATAAGTGAGATTTTTGATATGTTTTAAGTATAAAAAGGTATGATATTTTTGTATTTTTGACGAAGGGGAAGGGTCCTGCAACAGAGTGCATGGAGACCTTCATAAGTCCGTAGCTGAGTGTGCGGCCCCCTAGAGCTATGTGCGTAGGATCTGGAAAGTTTGTATATGGAAGATTGAACTAATAAAGAATATTTGAAGTAAATTTTGTGTCAAAATTAAATACTTGTGTGTTTTCTATATTTATGCGTAATCAAATGCCATTTATCTGTATTCTTGTCTTAAATTCTCCGCCAAGATCTGGATCTACTGTTATACATTATTTTATGCATGACTAGACGTTTACACAAAGTCCATACCTATGGTTAACTGAAAATCACTTTAAGTTTGAGATTTCAAGGGTAAGGGTTTGTGAAGGTCAGATCAGGCTTGAAGCTGAAGAAACTCCCTAAATCCATGGCACATAGCCTTATGGATGAATAAAATTGGTCCTAGCATCCCCCAATATTGTCTCGGGTGAGACTGCACCCTGCGCTAAGCAGGTTGCTTCCAGAAGGGCCGGTAGTGTAGGGTTTTGTTGGTTAGCGCAACTAACTCTGAACCTGGGTCCAAGCCCCCTCAAGCCAAAAGAATATTCAACAAGAGGTTACCTTACCAATAGGCCCTATCATGCCACATCACCCCAATAATTAAATTACGATGGTGTTGAAAATTCCAACCTTTGAAACTTCTGGGGTAACTCATCTGGGGTTACATGGACAACGTTGATGTTCTCGAGAAATCAAACAGCTCATATCTCTCCTACTTCTGTGCCTTTGACCATGGCTCCTAGAAATATGGCATATAAGGTTCAAGCCTCCTCAATACTCTTGTCCTTAAACTTATAGACCTACTATACATGTATATGTGTATATGGTTTGGGCTTGTCTCACCTTTATCACTTTGTACAATTCTCACACACATGGGCCTATTATAACTCGAAGGTGGAGCACTTAATGCCTTAAGACCCAACCCCTACTTAATCCCATATGAGCACATACACATACAATAGTGAAGATCTTTACAATTGTTCATCCTGATATTTTGATGGGGCTTGGTTGTAACCTTGCCAACCCCACATTTACCTAATTTCATTGGATTTCCAAGGTAAACATGAGACGAATATTTACTATGACATCAACCAACCTCCTAGCTCAAGTTAAGGATGTGGGGCCTATAAATTAGTCTTTCTAACAACAACTTGACATCCTATAGCGTTACAGGACACTGAGGGGCTAAAGGACCACCCTAGCTAAAAAAACCTTTAGTTTCATTTCCTTTTTAGTACTCTAGGCCCACAACCACATGCATAATCCTGCAAGGGTGCAATTATGACCATCCAACATAGAAACAATCTTGTAAGAGTGTGGTTATAGTCCAAAATCCTTATTTCAGAGGGTGCGGTCCCGAGATCAGATCCACAATTCTAGTCCACCCTCTAGACTACTGCCCAAAACTTCTTGAAACTTTTTAGAAAGATAAATGAATTAATGACAATGTTATTCATACAAAACTTGAACAAGAATGTGACCTAACTAGGCCTAACCATGGTAGTCTATTCATCAAAAATATGGTGAACATGTAAACTACAAGTCATGAATCCATATCTAATCATTGAAGTCTGAAAATTGTCTAACAATCACCAAGAATGTCTAATTATCTCTCATAATATTTGAAATAACACTTGTTAGCCCATGCATACATTAACCATCAAATACTTATCAAATCCTAAACAAGTCACAGCCAGAGCACATTAAAAATCCATGCTTATAACCAACATATAAGTAGATTAATAAACATGACAGAAAAACCTTCAAATCATTGCCATAAAAATTACAAGTGCTCATAGATATAAATAGGAAAATAGCTCTTATTAACTTATGAAAAATCCAACTAATTCAGGGACTTCCACCTACCACCAGACCATAGATTGGACTGAACCAAATCTTTCTTTCATCCAATCACCCTGATTCCATATTCCAAGCATGAATGTGGGATCCCAAGACATAAACAACCAATGCTTCCTAGAGATTAAACCATATCCACCCTCA
This sequence comes from Pinus taeda, assembly GCA_000404065.3. Taxonomy (NCBI): domain Eukaryota; kingdom Viridiplantae; phylum Streptophyta; class Pinopsida; order Pinales; family Pinaceae; genus Pinus; species Pinus taeda. The sequence continues at coordinate 188,247 of APFE031571673.1, read as the reverse complement.
GGCTACCATGATCTTGCCAAAATCAGTCAAGAGATCGAAAATCCCAATACAAGTTTGGAGGCCTCAGAGTTTCTTCATTAATAACTTCAAGAATTTTCCTGTTTCCACCCACCTTTCAAGGGATTCCCAAAGATTAAACTACCTCCAACCCAACCCTTGGGAATTTTCCTAAGACCACCTCACCCAAATCCAAAACCTTCTCCCATTGAAAAATTCAACCAAGAAAAGAATCCCATCACACTATGGTTATCGAGCAATGACAAGGCAAGGATGAAACTATTATGCAACCAGCTCACAAATAAATAGATCAATGCCTTAGAAATTATTGTCTTTGAGAGGAAAACCTATTTTACATGAAATAAATGAGAAATTATTGGATGATACAAATGAAAAGACCTCCTTTCTATATATAGGAGTATAAGGTGTCACAATATAATAAGAGCCTGCATAACAATAATATTGTAAGGGCACAACAATAACAATAGTGGCCTTTTATGGGGCATAATAATAACAATATGGGGACCACATGGGCACAAAAACTCAATAAGGGGGTTGCAATAATGGCAATGGGGGTCTACACTAGTAGTATAGGGACCTAACATTCCCTTATCCTTCAAAAGAGTGTTTTCCTTATCAATTGAGTAGTGTTGGATGCTTCTGTATAAAATTATCATCCTCCCATGTGGAATCTTGAGCAGGTAAGTTCTTCCACTTGATGAGATACTCTAAAAATGATCGATTTCATAGCTGTGAATTTCTTATTTCCATGACTTCTTCAGGTTCCAATATGATTTTTTCTTCCTCGTCAAGTTCTAGCAATATTTTTGAACCGGGAGCTTGTCACCTATAACCTTATTTAAGCATGAAACATGGAAAATTGGGTGCACTCAAGAAGACGCAGGAAAATCCAATTTGTATGTCACAGTACCAATCTTTTGCAATACCTTGTAAGAACCATAGTATTTTGGTTATAATTTATTATCCTTCCTAGCTTTCTTGAGGGTCATTTGTTTGTATGGTTGTAGTTGTAAAATACCCCGTCACCTACATCAAAACTTCTTTCGCTGCTACGTTGATATGCTTGTTGTTTCATTCAATTCTACACCAAAGTGAGGTTATCCTTTAAGAGTTGGAGAACTTTTGTTGATGCTTGATTTGATCTTCCACTGCTTGAACCTTATAATTTTCTCTTAAAGATGATGTGATGGATGGTGGATGATATCCATAAAGTGCCATAAATGGGGTCATTTTTTCTGCAATATGGAAGGAAGTGTTATACCACCATTCAGCCTGAGGTAACCACTTGAACCATTGTGTTTGTTTATCATATACAAATAAACGAAGATATCCTTCCAAACATTTGTTCACTATATTTGTTTTTCCATCAGATTGAGGATGATAAGATGAGATATGAGCTAATTGAGTACTTAGAGAAGAAAATAACTTCATCAATTTTTTTATTATTGAAAATAGGATCTATGTCGCTTACAATAATATTTGGGTTTCAGTTTAGCTTTGGTGTTGGTTCCATAAATCTAGTAGCAATTGTACTTACTTTAAATGGATGAGATAATGCACAAAAATATGCATACTTGGTAAGTTTATCAACTACCACCAAGATGACAATATTTCCTTTAGAATTGGATAAACTTGTGATAAAATCCACTGGGACATCCTCCCAACATTGACCTGGAATGACTAAAGGTGTTAATAGACCCGGGGTGTTAATTGTCTCAACTTTATTTTGTTGGAAACCCAAACATTCCGCCACAACATTTTGAACAACATTTTTAAGGCCTTCATGAAAAGAATCCTTCTTGACCCTATGGTCAGTTCTTAAAAATCCTGAGTGTCATCCTAAAGGAGAGGTGTGCAGTTCCAAAAGAATCTTTTGTTTGAGTTTGGAATTATTACAAATATATAAGTGATATTTGTACCATAATGAATCATTTTTCCAGCTAAATGTATCATATATACAGGGAAAAAATCCTGAGGGCCCTTCTAAGGGAGAGGTGTGCAATTCCAAAAGAATCTTTTGTTTGAGATGGAAAATATTACAAATATATAAGCGATCTTTGTACTATAATGAATCATTTTTACAGCTAAATGTATGATATATACATGGATCTTGCTGCAACTTTTGAATGAGTATCTATACTTCTTCATCATTCTTCCATTCATCCCCTGCTTCAGTTATCCAATCTGGTTGGATAATATAAATAGCATAAAAAAATTCTTCCACATCATCATCCCTTCTTGAGAGTGCATATGCAATAATATTTTTCTTCCCTTTTTTGTAGATGATTTCAAAGTAAATACCCAACATCTTTGTGACCCATTTTTGCTGCTCTTTTGAAGACAATGTTTGTTCCAAAAGTTATTTAATACTATCATGATCTGAAGTGTCTTCCCATCAAGTAAGGTCACCATTTCTTTAGTGCATGTAGTATTTCCAACATTCCCTTCTCATAAATGGGTTTGTGTAAATAATTTTCGGTGATTGGACAACTTTCAAGATAAATGGGTATTCCTTCTTGCATTAAAATAACACCAGTTCCATTTCCCGAGGCATCACATTCCATAATAAAGGCTTTTGTGAAGTCTGGCATAGCTAATGCTGGTGCCTGGCACATTGCCTCTTTAAGATGTTCAAAGGCCTTAGTTGCTTCTGGAATCCAACAAAAACCATTTTTCTTCAACAATGATGTTAGAGGTGTTGTTATTCTCCTATAATTCTTAATAAAATTGCAATAATATCCTATCAACCTGAGAAATCCTTAAATATGCTTTATGGTTGTGGGGATTTTCCATTCCTTAATGGCTTTACTTTTGTTAGGTCCTACCTTAACACCCTCATGAGATATAATATGACCCAAATAGTCCACCTCCTGTACTCCAAAGAAACATTTGGAGATTTTTGCATATAATTATTTCTCCTCCAACAGTTTGAGTACACTGTCAACATGTTAAACATGATCCTTTTGAGACTTGTGGTAGATTAGTATATCATCAAAAAATAATAAAACAAATTTTCTAAGGAATGGTTTCAAAATTCAATTCATCCAACCTTGAAATTTTGAAGGTGTATTAGTAAGGCCAAAAGTCATGACGAAAAATTCATAATGACCCTCATGAGTTATGAATGTTTTTTATGGAATGTCTTCATTCTTCATTATAATTTGATGATATCCTGCATGAGGATCCAACTTGGCGAAGTAAATCTCTCCATGTGATTCATCCAACAATTCATCAATAAGAGGAATGGGAAATTTATATTTAATAGTGATCTTATTCAGCTCCCTATAATCTAGACACATGTGCCATGATACATCCTTCTTGTGCACCAATACTACTGGCGTAGAGAAAGAAATTTGACTAGGTTGCATTATATCAGCCTCTATCATTTCTGCAACCATAAGTTCAATTCCACTCTTTTGGGCATACAAATATCTGTAAGGCCTGATGTTTGGGGGAACACTTCTTAGAATGAAATGAATAACATGATCATGACCATGAATAGGTAGGAGACCTTTGGCAGTCTCAAATACCTTGGAATGATTGTCCAAGACTTTTTGGATATCTCGAGAAATAGATGATTTCGATGTTTGAACATCTAGTGAGCATAATTGTGAAATTACACCTCGTTTTTCTCTCATTAGAATCTTTTTGATGCCATTAGAGATGATTATCTTTCATGGTTTCCCTGTGATACCCCTTAATTTCAACGTCCTTTCCTTCCCAAAAAAATTTCAAGAAAAGTCCTTGAAAATTAAAAGCTATCATCCCCAAATATTGTAACCATTGGACTCTTAGTACGACATCAGCACCACCCATTGGAATGGAAATAATTGGACTATTCAATACATATCCCCCCATGGATAGGTTGATATTATGACACTTTCCAGAGAAATTTCTAGTTCCTCTATTTGCAACCATTACTTAACACTCTGGTACTGGATATAGGAAGAAATTTGATTCCTTGGCTATCTTTCAATGAATAAAATTATGGGTAATACCTAAATCAGTCAATATACGTCCTTCTATATTGAGAGATCGAGGAGTGGTAATTCGTGCCAATGCATTACAAGATATGGTCGGATTCATTTCTTCTTTCCATGGGGTTGGTTCCTTGTGTATATCCTCTTATTTTGAGGTTTCTTGATCCTTTTCTTCCTCCTCTCCACAATCTATGTAAAATATTTTTTTCTAAGCACACTTATGACCTTTAGTGTATTTTCTATCACAACGATAATAAATCCCTTTTACTCTTTTTCCCTCTTAAGTGTTGTGGTGTCAACCTTATAGGTTGTGGAAGGCTAGGAGAAGCAACACTTTTGTCTTTATGGTTGTGAGTGGTAGACTTCCTTGTTTCCATAATTTTTCTTTCCACTTTTCTAGCCACCCTGAATGCCTTCTCCAGTGAGTTGAGTTCCCAAAGGAGAACCTCATTTTGGATGTTATATTTTAAAGTCCTTATGAAGAAATCAATCTTATGCTCCTCTAGAATATCGGTTACCCTAATATTCAATTTTTGAAAGTCCTTAATTTTCTCCGCCATTGAACCCTTTTGTTTGAGATTTATCAATTGGCTAAAGAAGGTGTTGTTGTTTGTATATTCATAATGTGTTATCATTTCCTCCGTAAAAATTGACCAAGTGACAATTGGTTTACGAGAACAAAGTAATTTATACCATAAAAATTGATTGGGTTCTAAATATAAAGATTTAATAGGTACCTTTTTTAGGGTTGCACATCATGTAGAGAAAAATATTACTCCATTTGTAGTATCCAAGTTAGCAGATATTTGCCATCAAACTTCCTCATATCTATCTTTAGAATGTGGTGGTCCTTAAACCCCAAATTAGAGTCTTTAATATTGTAATTGATATTGATTTTCTCTTCATCATGATCTTCATGGATTGCCTTTTCACCAGTGGAATGCCTTTCTTCTAGCAACTTTTCCAAACCTTCCTTCAACCCCTCGATCTTGACATTCATCATTGCTTCCATGTTTTATTTTAAAACATAATTCAAAAATCCCACATACCTTTTTATACCAACTATTTTAGCTTCCATTCCATTCTTAAAAACATCCATATTAGCTTCCATGTCATTCTTCAAACCATCCATCTTAGCTTTTGTTACTTTTTGTGAGAGCGAAGTTTGTTGCACTTGGTTGCGTAATTTTGATATATCATGTTGCATTTCTTCATCTTCATGCATATTAGTAGATATTTCAGGTTGCTTACTAGGTGTTTCAATTTTCTTTCTTCAAGTCATCAATTAATGATATTTATGCTTCACTATTCCCTTTGAATCACCTCAAACTAATTTTTCAAACAAAACTTATGCAAATTTTAAAAAATACACACATTTTTCTTGCTTTGTAGGAGCTCAATATTAAATATATTGTATATTTGTAATTTTAGATCACGAAGATCTCAAATTTCATCCTATGGTAGCCCTATGAATCCTCTTTCCAACCCCACAAGTCTAATCGAGATTGGATTATTCAAGAAAGAGTTATTCCCAATATCCCACAATGACATGATTATTGATTGGTTCAGTAGAGAAAACTTGTATAGAGTGTCACATGTCATTGTTTCGACCTTCGGCCCTAAAAATGATATACAAGATACTAGAGTCTATTCTCTTTTGGTCATTTTTTACAAAATTCAAATCCGATGATTATAGAGGAAGATATGATGATTTTCCCAAGGTCGCCTATTTGAGACAAAATTTTGCATCATGCAGAAGCCCTAACTTCCTTGGATCATATCTCTGAAACTATAGCGAACCAATATCTATTTGTAGCAACAAAACCCTTGGATCCAAATAGATGATACCAAATGTTATGCAACCATCTCACAAATAAATAGATCAACGACTTACAAATTATCCTCTTTAAGTGGAAAACCTCCTTTACATTACATAAATGAACAATTATTGGATGATAAAAATGACAAGACCTCCTTTCTATATATAGGAGTCTAAAGGGTCACAATATAATCGGAGCCTACATAACAATAATATTTTAACAGCTCAACAATGACAATAGTGGGCTTCTATGAAGGCATAATAATAACAATATGGGGACTACATGGACACAACAATACAATAAGGGAGTTCCACTAATAGCATTAAGGGGCCACACTAGTAGTATAAGGACCTAACAGAAACCAATGTCAAGCCAGGAAAAACCTATGCTAATGGTAGTAAATTAACCAAATGAACAGATGCATGTATCTTGCATTCACAACTCAGCGAGGAAATCGCACATGCAACTATTTACCTTCAAAATCCTTGTGTTGAAACTGCTTTATCCAAAGTTCATTTCCTTTCCTTTGCTTTCCTTGACCTTCCTTTGCTTGATTTCTTTCTCCTCTTGGTACTCTTTCTCTTTGAGACTGATCCCAAAGGAAAACTGACAAAAAACTGTGAACTTATCCTCATAAACCTTTTTATGACTGTGGTCTCTATTTTGTTCATTTTTCTCTATATTTTCTTCAAATCCCTTATCATACAAGTTTGTGAGCCTTCATTTCAATCTTATCCTATTTTCCTTTATTTTAATGAATAAATCGCAATTCATTCCTCTTTTTCTTTGCCAATGCCTTTTCCAATTTCCTTAGCCATTAATAAACCGAAAGTGACATCCATTAAGATGTTTTTACCACCATTATACTTGGAATATATGTCCCATGACCTTGGTATTATTTTATTTACTTTGAAACTTAACTTAAGGCTGTTACAAACCCTTCCTCCTTCAGGGAAGACCATCCTCGATGTTTTATGACACCTATGACCAACAAAACTGCTGAAAACAAAACATACTTCCTATGGAGCTTTATAACCTAACGTAATGCAGTATTTATAATAAAAAACTATTGAAAACCATGACTAACATGATAGATGTACCGCTTACTGGAGATTTATAACACAAGTCATTATGATATTTACAATAACAACCACATATACTTAGGCACATTTGCTTCAACCTACAAACAAACATATTATTTTGGAGCTTTATAAATCAAACTTGATATAGTATTTATAATAATATACACATATGTACATTTTTTTAAACCAACATAAACAAGGGAATCTAGAGGACCTCACCTCCAGCCTTAAAGAAATACCAAGATTCACCTCCTTCCTAGTAAGTCTAGAAGCCACTATCAGAGTCAAACCTGCATCCAGTGTCTTGCACTATGATCCTTTCCCTACATGCTCCCTTAGTGAAAATTTATTGCCTCATTTTTCCAGGCACACTCCCAATGTGCTTTTGATTCCATCTGTAAATTCTAATGAACAAAACAAATTATTCCCTGACCTTATGTTTTCTCTCACACAGTCCCTTGAGAAATTTGGTCACCACCTTTCATGTAACCACTCACCTTACAATTTCCCCGACGCACCCTTCTCTGTTATATATTCCCTCGAGCGATCCATCACTTTCCATGGTGTGCTCGAATTGTAAGGTCCAAATACCAAGGCATATCTCTTCCACAAAATTATCATATCGATCATAGCACGCTCATGGTAATCAATGGACATTATTGGGTACCAATGTCCCACAACGGCCCTGCTCCTAAAGTCTTTACCAACATACTTCTTCCTATTCCAATTCCTTTATTTGTTGATTTGTTGCTATTAATTCATGCAATTAGTTACATCCACCCAAAACGGGCATTTCCCTACTTTATTGTATCAAGCAAATTATTGCCATAGACTAAAAAGGAATTGATTTATTTTAAAATAAAACACACACTTTTATTCCAAAGTTTCTTACGAAATTTTTAAGCTAGACATGAAATAAGTTTATAAAGGTTTATAGAATGTTCTTGAAAGGGTTTTTAAAAAGTTGGATGGAGTTGAAAAAAAAAAGGAGTTTAAAAATATTCATTCAAAGGGTTAAAGGCATGCGATATGTTTTCAAGAATTAGTGATATCAAAAGGTTGTTTTTAAGTTCTTTCTTAATATATTAAGAAAAAAAGAAAAAGGTCTTATTGTTAAATAGTTTTATAAAGTGATTTTTTTTGGAGAATTAAAAACAAAAGGTTTTTGTTGGAGGGAGACTTTAGGGCTTTGAAAAGGCGAGTTGGTCCAGAAAATATTTATGTTATGTCAAGCATGAGAATGTTTTTTGGGTGAAGGTTCGCCTTACAGGGGCACATATTATTTATTTTTTTATTTTTTAATTTTTTAATTAAATTAATTTAATTATTTAATTAATTTAATTTAATTAATTTTTTTATATTTATTTATTTAATTTAATTAAATTAATTAATTAATTAATTATATATTTTATTTTATTTTATTTATTTATTTATTTAATTTTATTTATTTTATTTTATTTTTTTTTATCCAGGGGTGATATGGAAGGAAGCCTCATCCAATAGGGAAAGAAGTTATAAGATAGAAGAAATATAATAGTCATGGGTCGCAAAGCACAACTGAACTAGACTAAGAAAAGGAATTGAAAATAAGAGACACAAATCATTGTCATGTCTAGAGAGGTTTAGGACACAACCGAGGAACCGAGAGGACTAGAAGAAGATGGAAGAGTAATCTAAAGTGATTGGTGTAGTGTGGACCTCCTATGTTTACTAGTAATTTATTTATTTATTTTTGGGTTGTAAAAATGAAAACTTTTCTTCGAGGTAAAAAGTTAATTGAGTATCGGTATAATAACTTGAATGATGAAGTATATGATGCATTATTATTGGATTTTATAAAACATACATTGGATGATAAGGTTATGTCCAAGTTAGAAAAGGGTACATCTACCAAGAAGCATGGAAGATCCTAGAAGAACATTTTTTTGCAAGGGGGAGTGCCATACAGTAACAGGTTATGTCATAGGTAGATAAGTTTGCAATAGTACAAAAGGAGAGAGAAGACATTAATGGATCCCAATACATAGTCGCACAAGTGGAAGATGAAGAACATGGAGTAAATATGCAGAGAGAGAAGCTAAATTGTTTGCATATTAAGAAAAGTAAAAACATATTCACTTCGATGGTGTAGATGATGGTGAATCCCACTGTGACCAAACAGATGTGGATGATGACTGCAAAGTGAGATGTGAATTGGTGAATCCAGCTACAGTTGACGAAATTGGTGAGGTTGAAATTTTTAATGAGAACATACATGCTCAGATATCCCACAATAGATTGGATAAAAATTACGTTCATGTTAAATTTTGATGAAGTTAATTTAACTGATGATTATTGGTTGCACATGATGTAATAGAAATATCTAATTGATATGTTGTTATTTGGTGAGCAAAGCCCACTTGTGTCTGGAAGCCAAGTGGAAGATGATCTATTTGCAACAATAGATATTTGTAAAGGAGTGGAAGAGGATGAGGAAGAGAAGGAAGCTCTCAATATATAGCATAATGAAGATGTTCTTAACATTGATTTTTAGTGTGTAGGTAAATAGGATAGCAATCCAGCTAAAAAAAAGAAAGGTGAAGAAAAGGATGCAAAAAAAGACATGGAATTTTCTAAAGATTAAGAAGAAACGATACAAACAATTTTTCAGTGATGGATTTAAGAAGAAATTAGATTTTTCTATCAAGAAATCTGGAAGAAATAAAGTCAGGAATATGAAGTGCAAGAAATAGAGAAAAGAAGACCGTTTGAAGATGAAGAGTTGTGGGAGCATTCCATGAGTGAAATAATTGTTGAAAATGAAGTTGTAGAATATAAAATTAGATCAAATAGAACAAAAGTCAAATAAAAATAGTAGTAGCACCAAGTAAATAAATATGGAGCTTATAGTAAGAAAGTGCAGTTGATTTAAAATTGTAATTACTCACGTGTGCATGTGATGAATGAAGTGAGCGGTTGATTTGAGTTGAGTTAAACTAAATCCAATAATAGAAGTTCAAGTTCATTCTATATTTGTAACGGTTAAATTTACTATATTTCTTTATGTTGAAGTTAGAACCAGTTGAGTTTCGAGTTAAACAATATAAATACCCCACATCGGGTTTATTGTAATAAAGTCATTTGTGGGATCAATAGAAGAGAAGAAACTCATCTTGTTTTTGTGTGTGAAATTTGTGCATTTGTGTTGGAAATAATATTCAGAGGGGTGTGAATCAGTATTATCATATCAATAATATTATTTCCCAAAGAAACTTATATGCGCTACTTTAGTGAAGTGAACTAGCATGTACATGCAACTGTGATTAGAGAAACTGGCATATATCCAGAGAACTTGTGATTTAGACAATTTATCATGTGTTGATCTTAAACCAGTGCATCAGTAACTTATTAGACAGTGCAGTAAAAGCAGAATAAAGAATCACACATAAGCGACACACATGAACACCAAGATTTAAGGTGGAAACCCAATGTGGGTGGAAACCACCTACTGCTGTCGTCTCTATCTTCTTTTAATAATAAGAAAATTTGTTTACAATATTGTACTGGTGCAGACTCATATCAATACGCAGGCACCCACCCGCAGAAGGCTACAACCTTCTCTCATTTTCCAGCTTTTACTGGAAAGGGAGCTACAACCCCCTAGCTCTTGTACAATCAATTTGTTTACTAGTACATAGGCACCGACTTACAAAAGGCTACGACCTTCTTTCTTCCTCTAGGGACCACGTTTCATGAATTTTTAGATTTGATACTCTTGGATCACAACACCACATTTTGAAGGCCACGTTTCATGCAATTTTTATACTGGACCCATAAAAAACTTTTAAACTTAAACTACATCAACCAACACTCAGTTAATCTGAACAATCAGATCACTAACACTAGATCACTGTGCTGAACCCAGAAACCTGCATCATCATATAGAACCAATTGTAACCTCAAAAACCATGCATCAGAGTGTATACGCTACTTGGATGAACCTAAATTGCATGTATACACTACTTTTGTTAATCAAACCTGCGTATACCTTCAAAACTACTGCAAGCATAAACTTTTGAATCAAGTCTGTACCAACCAGCAATATACTGAATATCTACTTTCAAATTACAGAGGTTTACACAGGTAGCGACAGAGATCACTTCTTCTCACTTATATAATCAATCAATCAAATACCAGCCTCCTTATGCATTTAGTTTTACATTCAGATCTAAGAAGACTTCATTGACAGACAGGAGTAAAACAACAGAATTTGATGAGATAGATCAGTCAGATTTGAAAAAGAAGCTTTTCTTTTGTGCACGCTATTTTGAAGAGTATAACCTGCGTGTACACGTGCCTTTGAAGAGATGAACCGGCATACATATCTGCAAATATCAGCTCATAACTTTGTTGCACTTCTGAACTTCAGAAAAACGCAAATCATGACATTTAAAGAATAAAACAGGTGTACACAGTCAGATCTAGTGCAATCAGATCATCGAATAATAAGTCACTTCAGGTCTCATGATCTTGATCCAACATTGAATTCAAGGTGCACAAAGTATTTTAGATCAATTCACAAACATATCCCTTGCAACTTAAAATATACTTCAGATAGAAGTATTCCTTAGAAATCCATATACTTGCACTCTTGGCCTTATGATCTTCTCCTCCTTATATAGCTTTAGGCCTTTTGTCAATACCTTGGACCAAAATGACTTAGGACCAATACCTTGGACCAAATACCTAGGATTAATACCACAAAACAAATACCTAGGGTCAATACCATGGACCAAATACCTCGGACCAAAATATAGGTTTTCCAATCATGTACATGCTTTTCTTTCTGTGGGAGTGCATGTATACGTATACACTCTTTTTGTTATGAGGAACAACATGTATATGCTATTTTCACTAAGTGGACCAACGTGTATCAACTTTTTCCTTTACCTTATTTATTCTAATCAGTAGACCTTAGTTCCAACTTCATGTTCTTCTGTACCATTGCATTGTAACCTCTGAATATACCTATTGTACCGTGAGTTTCCTTCTACCAAAATTGAATTGACTTGTGAGTGAGTTTCCATCAAGGAAAAAACTTGTATCATAATGTCAACAATCTCCCCCTTTGGACTTGATGGCAACCATGATGGTGTTGATTTCTGCAAGCTGTAGAAACTGTTAGAGATAACAAGCAACACCAAAATTCTCTCCCCCTTTGACATCAAGGGCAAAGGGAAAACCAGGATACTCTTCATATCTGAACAGTTGAATATGATCATTCTCCCCCAAGGCACATGTCGAATTCTCTCATTAAACTCCCTCTTTATGCATGTTTTGATATCATTGTACATGTTGTGATGCACTAACCATCCATGCTCCCCCTGAGCACATGCAGAGTCTATACAAATATTTTCCAAAATAATAACATCACTCTATAACTCAACTATGTGAGTTTGACCTTCCTATCACCAATGACTCATACATACATCAATCTCCTAATCAAGTGGGGATTTACCAATTGTTTATACATGACAGAAATACAATAAATATTACATCATCCATCCCATGAAAAGTGGGGATACAAATTACATCATTTGTCCAATACGACTCACTCACATGTATGAGAAGTCATATCACACCCTAGAATTTTACATGAATTAAGCAACAAATGGTATAAATATCTGAAGCCATAACTGGACTCAGCAACCATAATGCCAACAATGCATAAGGCATGTGAAGGCTAATGCTCCCCATGAACCTGTGCTACATGTGCATTGTTAACAAGTAATTAATCAAGGCATATTTTTCAATGAGATAAAAACTAATGAACAAAGCATATCATTAGACTATAATCATCAACATCAGACAGAGCACCCATATCAGAGTCTGACCCACTGTTTTTCCTGTCAGAAAAACATATATGCTTCTTTAGCCACAGAAACCCACGTGTATACGCAACTATACTTCATGAAACCCGCATATAATAACCTCCCTCTGAAAAACTATATTTAATAGCAGGATGATGCAACAACTACTCCTAGCTTTTGTCTGAGATATTCAAATGTTTCTCTAGGCAGTGGTTTAGTGAATATATCAACAACCTATGCTTTGGAGGGAACATACTCAAATTTGACCTTTTGTTCAAGCACTTGTTCTCGTAGAAAATGGTACTTGATGGGTATGTGCTTGGTCTTGGAGTGCATGACTAGATTTTTTGAAATACTCATGGCACTTGTATTATCACATAGAATGGAGATGGGTGGACTATATGTGATCTGAATCTCTTGCAAAGTTTGCATCATCCAATGTAGTTGTATGCAGCAAGATGCAACAGCCACATATTATGCTTCAGCTGTAGATAAAGAAATTGAACTTTGTTTCTTGCTGAACCAAGATACTAACTGGGAACCCATATAGAATGCACCACCATTAGTGCTCTTTCAATCATCAACACTTCCTACCCAATCAACATCTATATATGCATGAAGAGTAAGGTCTATATCTTTAGGATACCATAGTCCAAAGTCCTAAGTTCGTTGAAGATATTTGAAAATTCTTTTGACTACCTGGAGATGTGATTCCTTTGGATTTTCTTGGAACCTTCCAACAGTTCCTACTACATGCATGATGTTAGGTCTGGTACCTGTTAGATAAAGTAGACTTCCAATCATAGATCTGTAAGTCGGTTGGTTTACTACTGGTGATTCATCATTAGAGTTGTGACTACGTTCTGTTACCATTGGAGTACATACTGATTTAGAATCTTCCATTCCATACTTTTTCAAGCTCTGCTTGGGCTATTTGCGTTGTGAGATAAAGATACCATCTTTTGTTTGCTGAATTTATAGACCAAGAGAATAAGTAAGTTCACCAAGTAATGACATTTCAAATTCTTGCTACATTACTGAAGCAAAATTTTGACTCATGGATTCTTCATTGCTACCGAAAATGATATCATCAGCATAAACAACAATAATTAGCAATTTATCATTTTCGATCGTTGTGTATAAATTGCTATCTACAGAACTTTTTGCAAAGCCTTGTTGTTGTAGATATTTGTCAAGGTGGTAATACCAAGCCCTTGGAGCTTGTTTGAGACCATAGAGAGCCTTTTTTAGTCTATATACAAGTTTTTCATCATTTCCAAGAATGAATCCTTCTGGCTATTCAATACAAACTTCTTCTTCTAAATATCCATTAAGAAAGGTTGCTTTTACATCCATTTGATATACTTTGAATTTTTGAAAACTAGAAAGAGCAAGAAACATCCTTATGGCTTCAAGTTTGGCAATAAGTGCACAAGTTTCTTCAAAATCTATACCTTCTTGTTGGGAATACCCTTTGCAAACAAGTCTTGCCTTGTTTCTAATAACTTCTCCATTTTCATTCAGTTTATTCTTAAATATCCATTTTGTTCCTATAATATTTTTATCATGAGTTCTAGGAACTAACTCCCAAGTATCATTCTTTTCAATTTGATCTAATTCTTCATCCATGGCCTTGACCCAACATTCATATTTGTAGGCTTCATTTACATTATGAGGTTCTGTGGAGGATAGTAATGCTAAATAACTTGAGGTTCTTGTAATATTTCTTCTTATCTGTACTCCAGACCCTTTTTCTCCTAGAATTTGAGATTTTGGATGATTATTCTGAACATACCTGGATGGAGTCTTTTCCCTATCTGATGTATCTTCTTCTGATGCTTCATTGGTTTCTTCTTCAATAACATTTTGATTTGATGTCGGAATGTAATCCCCATCTTCCTCATTGTCATATTCCTCTGTCGATTTGATCTGTTCTAGACTTATGCGTGCTTCGTCAACTACAACATCAATGCTTTCAACATTTTCCGAAGTCTTTTATTATAAAATTAGTATCCTTTACTTCTAGAAGAATAACCAAGAAGAATACCTTCATTTGCTCTGGGTTCAAACTTACCAATTTTTTCATCAGTCCTTTTGAAAAAACATTTTCTTCCAAAAAATTTAAAGTATTTTATAGTAGGAGGCTTACCATACCAAAATTCATATGGAGTTTGAGTGCTATTTACCCAAACATTTGCTTTGTTGAGAATAGTCATGGCAACAAATGCAGCTTCACCCCAGAAGGTTGTAGGAGTTCCAAATTCATCTAGCATAGCTCGAGCCATTTATTGAACTGTTATTTTAATCCTCTCTACCACACCATTTTGCTGAGGAGTTCTTGCAGTGGAGAATGGCGTTTTTATTCCATGTTGCTCACAAAATTCAAAGAATTCATTTGATATGAATTCTCCCCCTCGATCATATCCGAGACATTTGATTTTTCGATCTGATTCATTTTCAACCAAAGCTTTGAAGGCTTTAAAATTTTCACATGCTTCATCTTTATGCTTTAGAAGACCTATCCAACACATTCTAGAAAAATCATCAATAAATAGAATAAAGTATTCTTCTCCACAAGGTGACTGTTTCCTTGTTGGTGCACACAAATCAGTATGGATAAGTTCAAGAGGCTTACTTACTGACACTTCCTTTTCAATGAAGTGAAATGTAGTTTGCTTACCGATTTGACATGGTTTGCATTTGGTATTTTCTGGGATGCTAATATCTGGAAGATCACAATCTGCCTTGATCCTTCATGCTTTTCTTATTTGAGAAAATATTAGATGTCCCAATCTTCTATGCCACAACCAGTTTTCATTTTTTTTGCTTAGATAGCATTTTTGTTGTCCTCCTTTGAGTATGTATAAGTTATTTGGAGTTCTTGTACCTTTGATCACAATCTTTCCTATATCGAGCTCACGAACAACAAATCCATTTGATTGAAAACCACTTCATTTCCTTGATCACACATTTGACTAACACTCAATAGATTATGCTTTAAACCATCTCGTGCATAACATTTCCATCTTTAACCTTTTCTTTCAAGAAAACAAAATCTTTACCTCTAATGACCGCTGGAGTGTCATTTCCAAATGAGACATTCTTTTCTTTTTCTAAATAATTATATGAGTGAAGTTTCTCTTTATCACTTGTCATGTGTTTGGAGCATCCACTGTCAACGTATCACTAATTTTCTTGTCCTTTTGCATATAAGGCTATGCCACATCTTTCTGATTGAGATTCCTTCCTTCTCCATATCTTGGGATTTAATGGCATTTGCTCCTTTTGAAGTGTTTCCCGAAATTTTCTCCTGCATTCAGATTCTTCATGACCAAAGTTGTTACAAATCGAGCATTCTATTTCATTTTCAAGAGGAGAAAAGTTATTATAGTAACGTTTCTTGATTCTTGTTAGATTCCTTTGATTTCGTGCTTCTCTAGTCATGATGGTTTTGTAAGCAATGCATTGAGTAACCTTGTGCCTAATGTTATGACATGAAAATCATTGCCCATTAAAGAATTTTTTGCAACCATTGAATCTTTTAACATTGTTTACCTTTTGGTTGTGGATTCTATTGATATTCATCCTTGGAGTAAATTGAGTATGATTTACCTGATAATGGGTTTTAGGCCTTTGTTGACGATTGACATACTGTTCACTGGTCTTTGTTGCATCAGGATAGTTTCTGGTGGAGGTTGACGGCTTCTGTGATTGAGATGATTCTTCAGTATATCCAAGACCTGTCTTTATCAGAGGAGAACGTTGAACTTTGATAATTTCATTTAAATCTTTTGATCCTTTAGCAAATCTAAGATTGAGAGATTTTGACTTCTCAAGATCTTTTCTTAGACCCACAATTTCACATTCTAGATTTTCATTGTGTTTTTCTCTTTCAACAAGTTGGTTTGTCAGAGTATGATCAAATTCTTTTATTCTAAACAGATCTTGAGTTTAGTGATTTCTTCATGAAAGTCTTCCTCTTCTTATTAATCCAAAAAATCATCATTGTCATAGGCCATGAGAAGTCTATAATGTTGTTCAGTTTCATCTTCATCACTATTAGATAAACCATCACTATCTTCATGCGTATAGTAACTCCTATTCACAACCTCTTTCCTATTGCCTTTTTCATATTCCTTCCCTTTTTCAGATTTATCTTTACGAGGACATTTCACAGGATAATGACTGACTCTACCACAAGAAAAGCATTTGAAAGGTAGCTTACCTCTAAACCTTCCTGAACCTCTTTGAAGCTTCTTGACAAAATTTACCTCATGTTCTTCTTCATAAATGTGTCCTGATCCATTGTTCTCTTCCTTTTCTTTTCCATTTGATGATGCTTTAAATGCGACTTCTCTCATATCTGTTGGACCTCATTTTCTCATTTCAAAGGCAGTTAGGATTCCATGAAGTTGAGTCATAGTGACAGTTTGAAGATCCTGTTTTTCTTTTATGGAAGACACTTTTGACTCAAATTTAGAAGACAAAGATCTCAAAATTTTCTCAACTAAAGTAACCTCCTTTATTTCTTCACCCAGATTCTTCATACAATTTACAATCTCATATATACGTAAAAAGTAACTAGCTACACGCTCATCTTTATGCATCTTAAGAGTTTCATACTGAATTCTAAGTGTTTGAAGCTTAGCACATTTTACTTGAGAGTCTCCTTCATAGCTTTGAATGATTTTGTCCCATATTTCTTTGGTTGTCTTGAGGTGACCTTGACAAATTCTAATTCCGATAGACTTCCCAGTAATGTATTGATTGTTTTTGCATTAGTTTTCTATAGCTTCTTACCTACATAGTATATAGGAATTGCTACTGAAAATTGATATCCTCCTTCCACAATTTCCTAAACATCAGTTCCAAGCGATTGTAGATAGGCTTTGGTTCTTATTTTCCAATATACAAAGTTCGTCCCATTGAATATTGGTTGTCTGATGGATCCCATGCCTTCATGATTATTCATCTTGAAAGATCTTCCTTACAACGATCAAGCTTCTTCTGAAGGACCTGCTTCGATACCAATTGTTGGAAATAATATTCAGAGGGGGGTGAATCAATATTATCAGATCAATAATTTTATTTCCCAAACATATTTATATATGCTACTTCAGCGAAGTGAACTAGAATGTACACACAACTGTGATTAGAGAAACTAGCATATATCCAGAGAACTTGTGATTTAGACAATTTATCATGTGTTGATCTTAAACCAGTACATCAGTAACTTATTAGATAGTGCAGTAAAAGATGAATAAAACATCACACATAAGCAACACACATGAACACCAAGATTTAAGGTGGAAACCCAATGTGGGTGAAAACCACCTGCTGCTGTCATCTCTGTCTTATTTTAATAATAAGAAAATATGTTTACAATCTTGTACTGGTGCATATTTGTACCAGTATGCAGGCACCCACCTACAGAAGGCTACAACCTTATCTTGTTTTCTAGCTTCTACTAGAAAGGGAGCTGCAACCCCTTAGCTCTTATACAATCCAATTTGTTTACTAGTACGTAGGTGCCAACCTACAGAAGGCTACGACCTTCTTTCTTCCTCCAGGGACCACGTTTCATGAATTTTCAGACTGGATAGTCTTGGATCACAACACCACAATCTGAAGGCCGTGTTTCATCCAATTTTCATACTGGACCCATGAAAAACTTTTAAACTTAAACTGCATCAACCAACATTTAGTTAATCTGAAAAATAAGATCACTAAAACCAGAACATTGTGTTGAACCCAGAAACTTGCATCATCATACAGAACCAGCTGTAACCTCAAAAACCATGCATCAGAGTGTATATGCTACTTGGATGAACGTAAACTGCATGTATACGCTACTTCCAGTAATCAAACCTACATATACCTTCAAAACTACTGCAAACATAAAATTTTGAATCAAGTCTGTACCAATCAACAATATACTGAATATCTACTACCAACATACAGAACTTTACACAGGCAATGACAGAGATCACTTCTTCTCACTTATACAATAAATCAATCAAGTACCAGCCTCCTTATGCATTCAATTTTACATTAAAATCTAATAAGACTTCATTGACAGACAATAGTAAAACAACAGAATTTGATCAAATAGATCAGTCAGATCTAAAAAGGAAGATTTTCTTTTGTACACGCTATTTTTAAGAGTATAACCTTCATGTACATGTGCCTTTGAAGAGACGAACCAGTGTACATATTTGCAAATATCAGCTCATAACTTTGCTGCACTTCTGAACTTCAGACAAACCTAGATCACGACATTTAAAGAATAAAACAGGTGTACACAGTCAGATCTAGCCCAATCAGATCATCCAATAATAAGTCACTTCAGGTCTCATGATCCTGATCCAACATTGAATTCAAGGTGCACAAAGTATTTTAGATCAAATCACAAACATATCCCCAACAACATAAAATATACTTCAGATTCCTTAGAAACCCATACACTTGCACTCTTGGCCTTATGATCTTCTCCTCCTTATATAGCTTTAGGCCCTTTGTCAATACCTTGGACCAAAACCACTTAAGACCAATACCTTGGACCAAATACCTAGGGTTAATACCACGAACCAAATACCTAGGGTCAATACCACGGACTGAATACCTTGGACCAAAACCTAGGTTTTCCAATCATGTACATGCTTTTTTTCTCTGGGAGTGTGTGTATACGTATACGCTCTTTTTGTTATGTGGAACAACATGTATATGTTTTTTTGACTAAGTGGACCAGCGTGTAACAGTTTTTTCATTTACCTTCTTTATTCTAATCAGTAGACCTTAGTTCCCTCTTCCTGTTCTTCTGTACCATTGCCCTTTAGCCTCTGAATATACCTGTTGTAGTGTGAGTTGCCTTTTACCAAAAATTGAATTGACCTGTGAGTGAGTTTCCATCAAGGAAAACACGTGTATCATAATGCCAACAATTTCCTCCTCTTCTTTTCCATCATGAAGGAACAAAGTTTGTGTGATCAAATATAAACATTATATTCTTGAAGATCATTTCCATATACATGGGAAAGACACCTCCATTCATGCTGCATTTATTTATTTAATCTCAATGTTACATTATGCAAAGTGTGGAGGTGTGAAGGAATAAATATTCCTCTACACCTCTGCACTTTGCAAAAATTAAATCAATGAATTTATTTATTTAAGTTAATCCTTACATTTTGTAGAGTTTGAAGGTGTGAAGGTAGAAAGATTCCCATGAACTCTACACAAAATTTGCATGATTACAATCTCCATGTTTTATAATTAGCATCCTTGTGTACAACATTGTTACGATTCTTAATTTGGTACTAAGCTCATGAGAAAAAAATCGTAACACCCCCTCCTAGGTCTACCCAAAGTAACCATGCCAACTAGGGTAATCATGAGATGAGAGGCTACTATGATGGAATTCGACCACCTATGTGACCTTAAGGAAGTCATAATACACAGTCATCCAACATCAGCCTCGGGACCCACAGGAATGAAACAAGCACTTTAGACAGCTTGCCCCTAGGTCCTATTGAATTTTTGGCCAACTTAGGCCAAAATAATGCCCCCTAGGCACATGCCAGGAAATTTATGATGCGCTCCATCCCTTAGCCAAAAGCGTTAGTCCCTAGGGTAATGCTCTAATTTACCATTAATCCTGAGATTTGAACCACTTTTCTACTGCAAAATCCCGACCTCTGCCCAAAACTTGTTGGAACCTTCAGAATCCATTAAGGATAGGATAAAAATGATGATAAATCAAAATTCAACCTCAAGACTAGGCCTGAGCATCCCCTACCAAGACTGACATTCTATTAAACAATTGGCATCAATGCAACCTATAGGTCTAGGATACAAGACAAAGCATAAATGATTGAAATAAATTATGAAACATAACTAGAAGGATCACCTCCTTCTCCAATGAACTATTATATCATCAATGAGGTCTTACATCCATCCATTCAATAATTACAAGTAAATACATGAAGTAACCTCGACATAAACCAATTATTCAACAGCTCTTATAACTAGCATAAAAACATATAAATAAAAGAGATATGACAACCATTAAATCCACATATACACAAGTGCAAAAGTAAGAGAACATAACTTTTATTAATCATAGGCACATCCGACTAGGTTCGAGACTTCCACGTACCACCTGAGTGTAGATATGGCCAAACCAAATCTCTCTTTTATCCAGTCACCCCTGTGCCATATTCCAAGCATTAATGTGGGATCTCATAGAACAACCAATCCAAGAACAACAAAGGGAATTCAGAGGTTGAACCACCTCCACCCTCACTAAATCGTGATCACACCAAAACTAGAGCTCTGATCACAATCGAGCCAAACTTGGAATTCCATCCAACATCCATCACTATCATTGAGGAATTTTCGTTCTCCTTGCCTCTCAGGCTTTACCGCAATCCAAACCAGGTCACTAGGACCTAAACTGAGACTTCTCCCTCAGGCTTTACTGTGTATCCAGCCAAAACCATTCAAGGGATTCCTAGGCCTTTGGGAATTGAAGTTGACACCACCTCCACCCCAGATTCCGAAATCCATCGAGCAAACTAGGCCTCAAAAACCAAAAATAAACATCCCAACACCATGGCATCCAAAAAAAGGCAAGGCTAGGTTGAAATCCACAGTCATAACCCGGAAAAACCATGCCATCGAAAGCAAGAGAACCATACACCAACATGAAAATCCATGCATGTCCAAACCAGCTAGTAAATCAGATGTGAAAAAAGTTACCTACAAGTATTCCTGCTGAAGCTGCTTGATCTTGCTTTCCTTTCCCTGATCCTTGCTTGCTTTTCCTTTTATTTTCTTGCTTTTCCTATCCTTTGCTTCAAGATAGAGGCCTCCAAGAAACTCTGAGTGATCAAGAGTGAGTGAGAGAGAGACAATAATGAGAGAGCTCCAAATATAAACTGACAAAAGGTTACCAACTGGTCCTGAGAAGCCTTTTTATGAATGAAGCCTCTATTTTCTCGATTTCCATTATTTTCCTTAATTTTCCTCTGTACATGCAACCTGTGAACATTCACCTTACTTTTCTCCTAATTTCATTTATTTTCATAAATAAATGCACCAAAATTTCCTTTTTTTCCTTTTAATTCCTTTGCCTTAACCTTTGTCAATTTTCCTTAGCCAAAACACACATCGAGTGATGCCCACTAGGATATATTTGCCCAACATTCAACTTGGAATAAGTGTCCCTTAATTGTGGTCTTATTTTACCTTTATTTACTTTATTACATGAAATTTTCATCAGGTTTTTTACATAACCCTCCCCCTTCGGGAACATCATCCTCGGTATTAACCACACCAACACCTCAACAAAGTTGTTGAAAAGTATACATACTGCCCATGGAGCTTTATAACTTAGCTCGTAGTAGTATTTACAATGAATAACCTGCTCAAAACAAAAATATCATGAGAACATGAGAACATAGCATGTACTAGAGCTTTATAACGCATCTCATTACAGTATTTACATCCATATACATATACATTTAAAAATGTCAAAATATCAGCAAAACATATGTCAAAACTAGCATCAAAACAAAACTGCTTTGAGTCAACCGACAAACAATGAAGGATATAAGGCCCACATCTCATCTGCCATCTCCCATGTAGCTTCTTGAGGCCCAAAGTACTTCCATTTCACTTTAACTTTCTCTATGGCTTTGTTCTTGAGCATAAGATGCTTCTGTTGCAGTATGAATTATGGTTGTGGCTGGAACTCTCCTTCTTGCTCCACCTGTAATACAAACCAATAAATAACATGATCAACATCCTTTATATAGTTATTAAGCAATGAAATAAGGAAAACATCATGGAATTTCAATCTTGGAGGTAGTGCAAGTCAATATGCCACTGGTCCAATCCTCTCAAGGATCTCAAAAGCCCCGCAATACCATGGTGCCAACTTGGCACATGAACGAATCCTCAAAGAGATATTATTGGGATTGATGTGCAAATAAACATGCTCCCCAACCTGAAACGCCTCCAATACCATGTGATAATCTTCATAACTCTTCTAGGTATCATGTGTTTCCTTTAGATTATTATTTATAACCTACATTTCCTACTCCATGTCTACCAACATGTTCAGTCCAATACGTACCATGTTCATTGAATCACTCTAGCTAATGGGAGTGTTACAATTCCGTCCATACAATGCCTCGAAAGGACTCATCCTCAATGACTCTTGATAACAATTATTATATGTGAACTCCACCAATGGTAGATACTCTTCCCATTTCCTCTACTAGTGCCTCATGTACATCCTCAATATATCTTCCAAAATCTTATTGACCCTCTCTGTCTATCCATATGTCTGTGGATGATAAGTTATACTGAAGGTCAAATTTGTACCTAAACCTATGAATAGCTCCATACAAAACATGGAAATGAACTTTACAACCCTACCTGACACAATCTTCTTTGGAACACCATGTAGTCCCACTACCTCTCTGATGAAGACCTATGCTACCTCACTGGCTGAATATGTTTTCTTTATTGGAATGAAGTGAGGTACCTTGCTCAACCTGTCAACGATGACCATAATAGAATCATGCTGCTTCATTTTCCTCAGAAGTGTGTGATCAAATCCATGGAAATGACCTACCATTTCCATTCCAGAATCATTATAGGTTGTAGTAGACAACTTGGATGCTTTCATTCCACCTTTACCTACTAACAATCTAAACATCTAGCTACGGACTATGCCACTTCCTTCTTCATATTCGGCCAATAGTAAAATTTCTTCATCTTCGTCAATGTCTTTTGATATCCTAGATGAATCGAGTATGGCTTGATGTTGTTCGATTGTGTTATTCTTTCCACAACTAGCCCGCGTAGTGAACTAGGGGGTTAGAGGAGGGGGGGGGAGCCCCCCCTTCGATGCACCGATTGAGTAATGGTGGGGGTCACAGGGGGGCCAGGTAGCCCCCCTCTATGCTGCCCCAGGAATTTTTTTTTTTTACCCTATATTGGGTTGGGAGGACCTACCTATGGTTTTGTGCATGATTTTTGCACTTGGTTTTGGATGCGATGGTTCTTGGTCCATGGTTTTGGACGCGATGGTTCTCAGTCCATGGTATTGGATGCTTTGGCATGTATAAATATGTATTGTAACGTTGAAAGGAACATAATGAAAAATCAAGCTAGTAGTCTCGGTTTTGGGATCCAGGGGAAAATCTCTGTGTCTATGTGTTTTATGTGTTATGCTCTCACATTGTTTATTTTCTGTGTTTTAGAATTCGTATGTAGGTAATTTCTGTACGAGGTAAAAACCTACATTTGGTATCAGAGTTTTTTTGGCTTCAAGGGGACGCCTTTGTTGCTAAGGGGTTTCGCTCGGGCTTGTGGTGGACCTCATTCAGTGGGAGATCTGTAGGATCGATTTTGATGGTGAAAAAAGATGGCGAGTAGTGGAAAGATAGAGATCGAGAAACTTAATGGTCAGAGTTTTGAGTTGTTGAAACTCTAGATGGAGGATCTATTGGTGGATAAAGATTAGTGGATCGCGGTAGATCCGGGTACTAAACCAATGGGAGTTTCTGATGAAGAATGGAAGAAGTTGGATTGGAAGGCAAAGAGCATAATACGATTGTGTGTCTCGGATTCAATATTTTTGAATGTATCAGGGGAAGCTATGGCGAAGGCTTTGTGGGACGATTTAGGGACTTTTTAACAATCTAAGTCTCTGGTGAATAAACTATTCCTACAGAAAAAGTTGTATAACCTAAGGATGAAAGATGGAGACTCGGGGATAGCGCATTTGAATGTGTTAAATAGTGTGGTAAGTCAATTATCTTCTGTTGATATCAAAATTTCAGATGAAGATAAGTGCATTAGTTTGTTGTGTTCTCTACTAGATTCATGGGATATTATGGTTATTGTAATAGCTAGCAATGCAACTGCCTTGCAGTTTGATGAAATAGTCTCATCCTTGCTGACGGAGGAGATGAGACGAAAAAATATGGAGAGCCAGAATGGTGATGCCTTGTTTGTACGAAGACGTTCCCAGAACAGAAACAAAAATAAGTCATCAAGTGGGAGATCTAAATCTGCAGGAAAACCTGTAAAGGTGGTGTTCTGGAAATGCAGACAGGAAGGGCACTACAAAAGGGACTGTAAATCTAAATCTCCTCAGAAAGGAAAGGGATCTGATGATGCTCCTTTTGCAGAGGTGAAAACCACGTCAGATGAAGGTGGGAATGTGTATCTGGCTTCTTCAAGTACACATGTAGATCATGAGGCATGGTTGACTGACTCAGGTGCATCCTTTCACTTCACTCCCCATATAGAGTGGTTTTGCGAGTATGAGAAATACAATGGTGGTGATGTCTTCTTATGGGATGATAGGAAGGGTAGAATCATTGGTTGTAGAAAAGTAAAGTTGAAGTTGCAAGGTGGAAGGGTTAGAACACTTCTGGGTGTTCTACATATTCCTACATTGGCTAGAAATCTGAGTTTTGTAAGAAAGCTAGATGATGCAGTTGTAAAAACAATGTTTGAGAAGGATGCCTGCAAGATGGTTTGTGGAGCACTGGTATTGATGCAGGGTGTTCGGATTGGAACTCTGTACAAGATGCAAGATAGCACTATTGTTGATGGGTGCAATAGTTTCTTGGTTCCTGAAAGTGGAGCAAAAAATCTAGTGGTCTTAAGAGAGAAGACCATGCTATGGCATCAAAGGCTTGGGCATATCAGAGAGAAGGGCCTTTGAATACTTCATGGTAAAGGTATGGTAGAAGGTATGAGTAATAGCTCTCTGTATTTTTATTTCTATTAAAATTATGTATATGGGAAGCAAAATCGAGTGAGTTTCCGCTCTAGTAGTAAGAGGGTGAAACAAATATTGGAGCTTGTGCACAGTGATGTGTTTGGACCTGTGAAGGTTCCATTACTGGGTAAGTCTGTGTACTATGTATCATTTATAGATGAGTTCTCAAGGAATACATGGATATATTTCCTTAAGAAGAAATCTGAAGTCTCTGATAGGTTTAAAGAATTTCAGTCTCTGGTGGAAAACCAGATGGAGAAGAAGATAAAGGTGCTGAGGATAGATAACGGTGGAGAGTTTTGCAGTAATGAATTTGAAGAATTATGTAAGAAGTGTGGTATAGCACGACAAAAGACTAATCCATATACACCTCAAAAAAATGGAGTTGCAGAAAGAATGACCAAGATGTTGATGGAAAGGGCAAGAAGCATGCTCATTGCTGCCGGGTTAGGATAGGTATTATGGGTAGAGGCGGTGGAGACAACATGTTACCTGGTCAATAGATCACCTTCATCAGCGTTGGAGGATAAAACTCCACAAGAGGTATGGACTGGTAAGAAAACCTCTCTTTCACATCAAAGGGTATTTGGATGTGATGCATATGTACATGTTCCAAAGGAGAAACAAACCAAGTTGGATAGTAAATCTAAAAAGTACATGTTTATTGGGTATAAGGATGTTTTAAAGGGGTATAAGCTTTGGAACCCAGTAACAAGGAAGGTTGTGTACAACTAAGATGTGGTGTTAAGAGAGGTGAAAGATGTTATTAAACATGAAGTCCAACCAAAGGAACCTGCGAAGATAGGGTTTGAGCTAAAGGAGGAACAATCAGACTTTAAAACAGAGGAGGAATCAGAAGATGAAGAGCCACAAACTCCGGGTGTGAGAAGATCAGTTAGAGAAAGAAGGCAATCAGAAAGATATAGTCCATCTGCTTTCTGTTCAAATTTTTCTTTATCTATTACTGATGGTAATCCAAAAATTGTGAAGGAAGCAGTAGATCCAGAGGATGGAAAACTCTGCAAAGAGCCCACAGTTGATGAAATGGCATCTTTGCACAAAAATGAGGCTTGGGATCTGGTGGAGTTGCTCGCTAGAAGAAAACCCATTTGCAGCAAATGGGTGTTCAAGAAGTAGAAAAATGCAAAAGGAAAGGTGGAGAAATACAAAGCTCAGTCGGTAGCAAAAGGTTATTTCGAGGTGCCGGGAATTGATTTTGGTGATATTTTTTCTCTTTTTGCCAAGGTAGCTTCTAGTAGATTACTTTTATATGTTGTTGCTTCTTTTGATTTTGATGTAGAACAGATGGATGTAAAGACAACATTTCTTCGCGGGGATCTGGAAGAGGAGATCTACATGAAGCATCCTGAAGGATTTGCACTGAAGGGTAAGAAAGAACTTGTATGCAAATTAAAGAAGTCTTTCTATGGGTTAAAATAGTCACCAAGGATGTGGTATTAGAAATTTGATACATTTATACGGGGACTTGGCCTCATTAGAAGCAAAGCAGATCACTGTGTGTATTTTAAATTAATTGGTGACCGTGTTATTTATCTGGTCTTGTATGTAGATGATATGTTGCTAGTTGTAAATGACAAAGAAATTACCTAGGATTTGAAGACCCAATTGTCCTCCAAATTTGACACGAAAGATCTTGGTGCTGCAAACTATCTTTTGGGCATGGAAATTAAAAGAGATCGGGAAAAGAGGAAGCTCTAGTTAAACCAAAGGAAGTATGTCGAGACAATATTGCAGAGGTTTAATATGCATAATAGATGTTGGTGCCATTTCATTGCCATCCTTTTCTTCTAGAAATCCATCATTTGTCTATCATTTTCTCTCATAAACCCCTCATAGCCCATTGAAATTGATTAATCAAAGCATTATACTTGTTATTTTACATTAAATTTAATTTGTGAATTTTTATGTTAAAAATTAGAGATTTTCAACAAAATTATAGGATGTCATGACTTCCAGTAAATGGTTTATGATATGACACATGGCATGGCAGGAAAATCAAAATAAAGGATAGGAACGTGATCTAGGATGTACATACATGGTGAAAGATCTATTCAACAGCGAATCTAAATCTCTTGGATACATGGTCAATGCTGGTCAAACCCAGACTTTTTGGTCACAAAGGCAGCAAAAAGCCAAAGTTTCCCAAACTGATTTCATTTTTCTTTGGAAATCAGTTAAGATTAGAAAAGACAAAAAATCACTCTTTTCGTAAAAGCAAAAACATCTGCATAATAATGTATGTACATTCGATTATAGAGGGAAAGTTAGTGAATATAGGATAGGAGACAAGCATATAAAAGACTGCGTATTGTATTTTCGAGAACGTTGTTGTTCTTGTGTATTGTTTCCATAACATTGCTCTTGCATGTGATTTAATTTCCAGAACTTAATTCCAGACATTGTTTTACCATTACAGTGCTTATAAGTTAACTTTTTCATCACCTGAAGTTTCCTAAGTGTTCCATTGAAGCGTGGATGGGCCCTACGTGGAGATTGGTATACTTTTATTTTCATTTCCATAGTGTTTTCGAATTTGAATAGTGTTGAATAGCGTTTAATTTTATTCTCTTGCCTGTGAGTTTATTGATTCGATTAGAAGTTCTTGCAAGTATTATTCATGGTGATAGCTGAGAATTCGATTGCTAGATCATTGAACAATATCTTGTAAAAGATTTGATCGACCATTGGATTTCGAAGTATCTCTGTGGACTCTGTTTTCATGCATTTAAATTTCAGTGTGCTTAAAAGAGTTTTTTGTTTTCATGAATGCTTAGTGTGTTAGATGGAAAGAGATTTTTTGAATGATATCCTTGTAAGAGGGTTGAAAACTCAGACTAGCAACATGTTGTTTCTTTAGAACAGTTAAGTAAATTAGATGATCCGAGTGTTAAGGTGTGAGAGGAAACATATTTCAATCTCTTGTAAAGGAGTGTTGTAGCCTGTCACAATAGACACTTAGTTAGGTCGATGAGATCCTTTTAGGTCTATAGACTTTAGACACGTGCCTCTAAGTTTACCTAACTTGGTTGATATTAAATCTAGTCTAATTTAGCACCCTAGATTGGCCACTACATTTTGGCGTCATTGCCGGGGAGGCGCAATTAGAGGATTTCGAACAAACTACAAAAAAATTAAAATAAACAAAAGAAAACAAAAACACAACATAGATTTGATTTTAATTGTCATTTTAGAAGTCATGTTTGCTTATGCCTAGATCTAGATATAATAAAGGTAGATTCATAAAAACCCCTCATCCAAAAACTAACCTACCACCAGGAGTAGACCCTTTAGGAAAAATTGAACACACAACACCAGCTGAGAAAGTCACCATACAAAAATAAGAGGATAAACACAAATCAAGCCAAAGACTTACACTTATTGAGAGACAAATCCTATTGGCACACGAATCACAGAATAAACATCTCCCTGAATCCTCTACAAAAAGAGAAAGTAGAAAAATAACTCAACAATCTCTAGAACAACTTCTCTTTGGAACAAGTGACACTGAACAAGTAATTAAATCAACAGAGGAATCTATCAAAATGGCTGAGGAAGGAGGAGGATCAGAAAGAAGACCCACTCCTGAACAACAACAAGATCAAAGAGAGGAAGAGTCAACCTTTAAATTTCCTATTCAAGAACAAGGAGACAATCATGATGAGGAAATAAAAATGAAAAACATACCTCCCTCTGTGTTAACAAACTTTTATGGCATGGCTTCAAAAGATCCAGATTCATTCTTGCTTGAGTTTGACATTGTATGTCGAACATATGGTTACATAGATGATGCCCATAGGCTTAGACTCTTCACATCAACATTAAAAGCATCAGCACTAATATGGTTCATGGGACTTGGTAAACATGCAATAACTGATTGGGATGGAATGAGAAGAATATTCCTAAAGAAATACCAACCTTATTGTAGATCGAAAGATTCTAAAGATGATATCTTTAGGATGAATCAACAAGAGGATGAAAATCTAGAGGAGTACTTGGAACGATTTTCTTACTATTTACAAAAATCAAAGCATCGATCCACGACTCTTGATCTCATTCGAACAATATTTTTGAAGGGCATTCGAGAGGAATACTTAGATGATCTTAACTTGATGGGAAAAGGTGATATTTCCACCTTACCTTTCGAAGAAATTACTGATTTATGTGAAAAATATTTTAGGAGCAAAGCCAAAATTGGAAAAAAGAGCCATATCATCCAAAGCCACAAAATCTTCTTCAGCAAGTGTCACAATAGCTGAAATAGGAAATTTGTTAGAAGAATTAAAAACATATCTATTGAGTACCTTAGGAACTCAAATTGACACTCTCAAAACCAAGAAAAGACAAGAAGAGGAATATCAAATGATGGCTGTCTTTTGTCCAAAATGCCGGAAGAAACATGCCTTAAAAGACTGCCCATTGGAAAACATTCAAGTTTGTGCCCTTTGTACTGAAAATCATGATATATTTCATTGCTCTAAAGTCAATATTTTGCAGAATTGTAATGTGGCAGCTAACACAGATATGGAGAATGTTTATTTCGTGGGCGCAAAGAGACCATGGCAGTCAAGACCTCCACCTCAAGGTATGTTCCCAAACCAGAATTTGCAATTTCCTGCACAAGATCAGATGTATGCTCAGAATTCGTGGAATGTACCCATGTGATGGAAGCACCAAAATTACCCAGAACAATAATGGAGACCATCTCAGCAATACTCTCAACAATATCAACCATATCCTCAACCATACCAACCATATTTGCAGCCATATCAACAGTATCATCAGCCATAGTTGCAATATCCTCAAACATATCAGGAATATCCTCAGCAGCAAGTTGTTACCCACATCAACCCCAACCCACTCAACAAGCATTGCCTGCTCCTCCACCAATAAATCCTCCACAATTACAACTTCCATCTAACCAAGAACCTCCTAGACCTTCTCAAATCCCTGCTCAACCTGTACCAAATCCAAATAACAGAACAGAGAGACCAACTTATAATGTAGATGAGGGACCATCATATCCCACATTACCTTTTGAAAAATATCAATTTGAGGTCTGGTAAGGTACTTCACAAAGAATCTCCAACAGTTGATAAACAAGAAGAAAATGAAGAAAATGAAAATGAAATTCCAATTCGAAGGAAACAAAATGATGACATCAAAAATAAACAAATGCAACCGTTGCATCCACCACCTTTTCCAGACAGATTGGTCCAAACAAAACTTCCCATGTCTATACCACAGTTTCATTTTTTAGATGAGCTAAAGAATGTCTATATAAAAATTCCACTACTACAAGCCATAAAAGACATTCCCATATATACTAAAGCCATCAAAGAACTGTGCCCTAAGAAGCCTACCAGGAAAAGAGTTGATCCACAAGTTATTCACGTTATTGGAAATTTAGCTGGCCTTATGACAAACACCATTTCAATGGAAAAATATGTTGATCCTGGTATTCCCAGTGTTAAAGTCGGTCTTGTCAGTCCTCTGTTAGAGATCAAAACTCTTTCTACATTTCATTTTTAGGTGTCTCGCTCCATTCACTCTAGCTGCATTCTGCTAGGGGCATGCCATAATCTGACGGAAATGCCTTGTTAGTCAGTTTCCCTCATGTTTGGCACCTGCTGGCTTAGGTCTCTTGTCAGTGTTCACTAAGGCCCATGACAGTCAATGTTCAATCCTTAATGGACAAGAGCCATTTTCAGTCATTAGGTCTAGGGATTAGTTAATTTGGTCTTCAACCATGTCCAATAAAGCCATGCAGGCCAGAGTGAGGCCCTTACAAAGTTATGATTAAGAGATTTTGATCGTCATGTTGACAGATTACGACTATTCTTCAAAACTCTATTTTGAAGAAAAGTCAAACAGTGTGTCATTTGTGATAATTTTCAAAAACAACGCCAGTTGATTTCTTTAGGTTCAGTCATGGTTTCCTTGGCTAAACACCATGTCATGCGACCCCTGCAAAAAGTGTCGAAAATTTCATCATTCTAGCTAAAAATGCAAAGGGAAAAGTGAAATTCAGTGTTGCATTAACTCAGTGAAAAAATCCAAAATGAAACATTAGCAAAGTGGGTTTTTGAAAAAGCAAAAATTAAACCCATGACTCCCAATGTCTTTATAAAGGATTTTCACAAGCAAACAAAATCATTGTGCAACTCAAGGTTATAGAGAAGCATTGAAAAGTCATTAGGATAGCAAAGTGCGTGTTTGGAGTGAGATTGCAGGCGTTTTCCAGAGCGCGGCGCACACACAGAGGGGCGCGGCACACATAGAGAGCGCAGCGCACATAGAGCCACCCCACAATTCAAAGTTTACACAGGCGCAGAACATATAAAGAGCGTGGCACATTAGGTTTGTTGCACGGCACACACCCACAAAGGTAGCGTTTGTCTCTTGGCTTGCTCATCAAATTTTTGTGAAGGTTATGGTGGTTCATGGCTATTTATAGTTGCAACTAAAATTCATAAAACCTACCACTAGAAAACATCAAAGCCATTGTTGTTAGGGTTGTAAACTTGTGGTGTTTATGCCAACGCTCCTTTTTCACCTCCCATTTTTCCCCTTCTTACCATTGTTCCCATCCCCCTATCCCATTTTTCTCTATTTTCCCTACCCTAAAATATTACCAAACCCTATTCCCTGTCCCCTCCTCTTATTTGTCAACATAACACCACAAAACCCTAACTTATAAAAATACCCAAACCCTCCTACATATCCCTGAACAAAATTCCCCCCCATAACCCCTATTCCCATCATATTATTCCCCTCCTAACACTCGCTTTTTTTTTCACTGTCCCCCTTGCAGGCAAATATCACAACAACACCTAGTTTTATACCATCATCAAAGGGCAGCCCAAGTACAATACACACAACAGTCATGGCATCAGAGCATTCATCGGAGTATGAGATGGAAACCCAGAGTGATTCATCCTTAGAAGAACAGGCTCCCAGGAGGCATCACAAAAGTGGCAAACATGTTAGGGATGACCCAACCACCCTCACAGAGTTGCAGGCCTGTCCTCTTGCTATGTCATGTTTCCATCATCTATCATGTTTTGAGTTTTGTTAAAGGGTGGCTAATGTTCGAGTTCATCATGAGTTGGCCCGTCTTTTTGTGCTTCACCTACATGGAGGTCACTCTATCTTGGCCGGGGTCACCTTCACACTAACACCCAAAACTATCTCATTAGCAACCGACATACCAAATGTTGGAGAACAGTGGCACAAGAAATAGAAGGTGGATAGGAAGCATTATGAGCCTTACATTAAGGCCAGTTTCTTGAGGAAACTCACAAGAGTCTTTCCAATCAGATATTTGAAAGATGAATATGCTCTGCTCATGAAATTGATCATGAAGTACTTCAGCTGTGAGGGGAGGTTCTCTCGTCTATATGCCTATCACATCAACTTGCTCATGCACTTTACTAGGGTACGGATGATGAACATCCCATTTTTCATTTGCAGGAACATAGAGAGGATGAACACCTTCACGTAGCACAAGATCCCTCAGCAGCAACTTAACAGTGTTTATCACTTTGCTCTTATCCGGATTTTGGTGGATCATCAGTTGGGATTGCATGGCATTGATTGCGATGACTTCATCTCCTGTGACCTCTTCAGCACTTCGCAGGTATTATCGGAGGTTGAACATGAGAGAGGTGGTCCTTCTCATCAGTATGAGCGCCATGAGATGACTACTATGCCAGTCTTCATCACCTACCAGAGAGGTAGTAGGCATTTTTTTTGCAGCAACAAAGCGAGTGTAATCTCCACCCGGGGTGGAAGGGGCCTCACTTCCGACATCAGCAACATAGGTACAGGACAAGGGCAAGAGGCCCGTGTATGACGAGGGGCCATCAGGTGAGAAAGAGACTGACTTCATCCTCATTCATGATGATGATGCAGATGAGGAGAGTGCCAAACTTAGGAGGACCATTGAGGAGTAGAAAACAAAGATCCAAGACTTGTCACTCAATTTGGAGAGGGCCAAATGGATTATTAGGTATCTGGAGCAGAGGAACAAACAACTTGAGGACCAGCATGAGATCATGGAGCTGCAAAGCATCCGTGAGAATCGCCAAGCTTCCCAGCATAGGAGGATTGAGCTCACTCCCTTGGAGCAAGAGATTAACAATGACCGTGAGTCTTGGCTCGAGCGCATCAACATCCACCTTGAGAGACTGCTAGAGAAGGCCAACAGAGACAAGACCATATGGAGGCGGATGGTTTATCATTACAGGGCTCGGAACATGAGTTCAAAGGCTCGGATAAGGAGCTTGAAGGCAAAATTGAGAAAAGCGACAAAGAGGCAAAGGCGGAAAAAGGAGCAAGATCAGCTTCGAATCTTGGTTGAATCCTCTTTGGCCCAGCATAGTACCTCATAGAGAACCTCCAGCCCGAATTTAAAGAAATTTGGGGAAATTTTGGTCACATGGCAAATTTTGGGTCACAACACAGGTTTTTTCTCGCTGCGCGCTGCGCCACTGGCGTTTTTCTTAGGATTGGGAGCTCCAAGTTGCAAATGGTTTGCATTTTTGGATTCAACATGCAAAATCAGGACTACTGGATTTGGGCATGATTTGAGTCTCCAGGAGGTCAAGAACACTCAAAAAATGACCTCTCTGCCCCTATTTTGACACATAGGAAGAAGTCCTGGGAGAATGAAGATTTGCAGGTGCAAATGAGTACCAAATTCGGAAATTCCACTTGGGTTGGAAAGTAGACAGGCCAGGCTTTCCAACAAGAACACTTAGGCACAATTTGGACTCTTGCAGGTACCTCAAAATAGCCTCCAAAGTGGTGTGGCGCATATAGAGAAAAAGGCCAAATCACTTCCGCTTCGCAACATTTCGATTCACGACTTTCTCCAAGTGGGCCCGCTCATCTACATTTCATTTTTTTCATCACCTAAAGAAACATTTAAAGTATTTTCACTAGAGGATGGCTTCTATCCAAGTGGAAAAGGAAGGCAAGCAGTCACCCAAGCCATTTGTCATTTTTGTAACGCTGCGCCTGTAACTAATGGTTGGCTTTCCACTTCCATTTTGTAATGATTCGAAAAACTCCCCAACTCTTGGTTGTTCTATTTCCTCATGGCATGGTCTATTTATTGTATGCAAACCATTTGTAAACGGTTGGTTTATTGTAATTTCTAGGAGACTGTGGGAGAGAAACTTAGTTCTTCTTTGTATATTTTGACAGAGGATTAATGAAAGGCAATGGCTCTGTTTCATGAGATTCTTGTGTTTGTGAGTGTAGCAAATGTGTCTCTTTATGTTTCATATGTATTTCGTTATGTTTCACAGTTCACTTCATCTTCATTTCCAGTGAAATTTTCTAAGTAAGATAAGGTAGAATTCATATTTATTCCTCTGCCTGTGGGAAAGTTTCATGTATGTGTTCTTCTTCTGTTGAAAAGGATTGATGTTGTTCATGCCCTTTTCACTCTCCTAAACAATATTTACATTTCGCATTATTTCAAATTAAATTGCTAGAATTTCCGCCTCTCTTGCCTCACGAAGTAATCTGTGCCTTTGTATTAAATTCTTTGTTCATTACTGCCCGTTGGTCCCATACCATCCCAGAAACTCAGTCATTCATAAAAATTGCTTCTTGTATCCATATTTATTTACTAGCCTAAGATCAATTTTCCCTGCAATTCATCTCAAACCATTTCGTTTATTTATTCACTGAGCATGACTCGGAGAGAGCCCTCTCATGTTCTGGTAGGGCTAGCTACCAGACTGAACGTGGTTTGTGGTTACCCTGAATTTTGCCTTCCTTCAGCCTAAGGCAAATTTAGGTGCTAACATAGTGGGGAATCCACTGGGGAACTAAATTAATCCCCTTACTTCTTGATAATTATAAGCTTCCGGATGATAAGTTTAGGATTTGATAGGCTGAGAGAGTTGGTTGTGTCCTTTGATTTGTCTCAATAGCACGTTGGCTTATATAAGATATACCAGAGCTAATCCTGATCCAAATCCTCTGCACATCTACAAAAATCCCAATTTGATTTCAAGAATTCGTCATCAAGAGATCTCTAGATCTCCCGTGTTCAAATCCCATTCATGCCCTGACATTTTTGAATATCTTGAAGAGCTGGATTTTGATGAGCAGTTTGAAATATTTTTGTTCGAGACCAAATACGAAAGGACGGTTGACTCTACTGTCCACAATCCATAGTTTCTTGTAGACTTGGAGACGGAAAGGGCTAACTGGTCAATTAATAATTACATCGTAGCACAGCCTCAAACTCCAATTGCTAGCCCCCTACAAACTGTGCACACTCCTCCAACACCTCCAAGGCCAAATCCACCAAGAGTGATGGATGCCCGTTTTGCAGCTCTTGTTCTACCTCAAGTTTTAGATGATATGCCCGCAGATTATCAAAGAAAAATCCTGTTTTTTGATGGCACTCCTAACAACCTTACTGCTCAGCAACATGTGGATAGAATGGAAGACTTCTATGAACTTCATGAGATCGATGCAAAGAATGTGGCAATGAGACTCTTTGTACATATATTTGCAGGTGAAATGAGGAAATGGTTAAGAGGTTTGCTGGCTGCACGTATCGCTACCTTGGCCGACCTACAAAGACAATTTTTAAACCGCTGGGAAGTGAAAAGGAATCCTCTTCAAATTCTGGCTGAATATGAGCAAATCAAATGAAACGTTGGTGAGTCGGTCCAAGACTATTGCATTAGATTCAATTTTGTTTATAAGGAAATTCCAGGTCATCTAAGGCCACCTGTGGTCTAGCCATGGTAAAGTTCCCGGATGGGTTTGATGCTGACATGGCTTATCAACTAAGAGAGAGAGAGCCGACCACAATGGAAGACATGCAGAAGATAGCGGTCATCATTGAAGCAAATCTGCTGACCAAGAGGGCTACAACAAAGGCATAAAAGAAAGTCACCGTAAAAGAGGAATCTTCCTCGGTAGATCAACTACTCCGGAAGGTAGAACAGATGCTTGAAAGGGTGAAACTTGACAAACCTGAGCCACAAGTTAGAAATCCTAACTTCTGTGGCCAACAACAGCCACAATATAGAATAAGGCAGAGAGATCAGCGAGCCCAAGAGCAGACAGCACAATAGCCAGTACAACCACTTTTGCAGCAAAATTTTGTGCATGGACCGGAGTCAGATGAGGACAGGAATATAATAGGTGAAGAAAACCATCTCTTTACTCCTGATGATTTTCCTATTTATATCACTCACGATGAGGAGTATGCAGAAAGTTCGGTTGTACACAAAGATGCAGATTTCATTCTAGCCAATGACACCGTTGTGGAGGAAGAATCAGATGAGTACCAAAGAGGCTATATGAATGCTCTGTCCACCCAGCAGCAGCGATATTCACTTAGAAACAGAGATGTGCTGGTCAAACCAATTCAGAAAAGGAAGGACATTGTGGCATCAAAGAATGATTCATTAGTCACACAAAGGAAAGGAAAGGAGGTGGTCGATCCGAATAGCAGCAAATCACCATCACCAGAACAATCACATCAGCAAATTGCATCAAAAGAAAAGGAAAGGAAAGAAATCCCAGTCAAAGAGGTAGCGAAGGCTCCCGCTTTTAATTTAGAGAATGAGATTTCTAAATTGAAAGTATCCATTCCCTTGACTGAAATAATGAGGAACAGCAGTTATAGAGGGAAAGTATCTAAAATTTTGAATTTCGACCCAATATCTGACATGGTGAATGTTGAAGATGATCAACCTGAAATGATCTTTGGGCCAGCATCAAATGGTGAGTCTCCTTATAGTGATGTGCCACCTTTTTATATCAGTTTAAGATTGCATGATTTTGTGTTACATAATGCCATGCTCGATTCCGGAGCTTCTCACAATCTCATGCCCAAGGATATCATGGATAAATTGGGTTTCGATATCACCAGGAAATACCATGATCTCTATTTATTTGATTCCAGCAGAGTAAGATGTATAGGGCTCATCAAAGACTTGGTTGTGAGTCTGGATCAAATCCCAATGAAGAAAGTTTTGATGGATGTTGTTGTAGCAGATATTCCTCCGAGGTTTGGCATTATTATTTCCAGGTCTTAGGTAGCAAGAAAAGGACACTACAACTAGATTTCTCCTATGCAACGATTCCGGTGTTTGGCCAAATGAGGAAATTGTATCAGGAACAAAAAATGAAATACATGATTACAAGCAAGGAGAAACCAATAAATCATCCAATTAATTATGTACATACAGATTTAGAGTCTTTTGTTTTGTATTCCAATAGTTTCAATGATATCGATAGTCAGTTAGTAGAAGCAGATGATATTCCGGAAATAACAAAAAATTTCAGAGGAGTTTTAAAGAAGGATAGGAACAGTAGAACACCGTTGGGCGATCAGCTGAAAGTAATGGACAGCAAGCAAACAAGGCACAACAAATAGATTTTCAACACTTGGAAGAGGAGGAAGAAGGTTTGTGGACCATGGATTTCGATGGAGCAGTGGGAAATGATGGCGCTGGAATTGGAATTTGGGTACGCAGCCACTTCCCCGCCTCGAACAAAGTCCCTAGTAACGTGTGGGTATGCTCTTACAAGTTGGCTTTTGATTGTTTAAATAATGAAGCTGAGTATGAGGCTCTGATTACTGTCCTAAAAATTCTAAGGAAGTTGAATGCTAAGAGGATTTCAGTATACGGCGACTCTGTATTCGTAATTAAGCAGGTTAGAGGAAAATATCAAGCAAAGCATCCTCGGATGCAGGCTTACCATAATGCAGTCCTAGACATCCTAAAATTATTTTCAGAATACACCTTGACATGTGTGCCTCGTATACAAAATAGTATTGTTGATGCTCTTGCTAAGGCAGCAAGTAGTTTGAAGATTCCAATGAACTCTAGTAATAATTTTGAAATCCATGTCAAGCATCGTTCGACTATCCCGGACAATCAGAGATATTGGAAAGTTTTCCAAGATGATGAGGAGATTGATGATTTTCTACAAAACAAAGGCAAGTTCAAAGGGACCTCAATTGATGTAGAAATGACGATGGTAAAGGCAATGGTACACATGATGTGCAGATCAATCAAATGGACATGTTGCAGCTCAAGAATAACGTTATTCCTAAAGGCTTGATACCTTTAGAAGAACTCTTTGATCAAGATGATGTATCCTGCAAGCCAACATTGCAGCCAACAAAAAAGGGTGTGGAAGAGGTCAATATCGGAACAACTGCTAATCCTAAATTGGTAAAACTATCTAAAGCATTGCCACAAAATATCAAGGACAAATATATCAGTTTGTTGTCTTCATTAGCAGATGTGTTTGCTTGGGACTATTCTGACTTAAAGACATATGATACCAATATAATTCAGCACACTATACCCATCAAGCCCAATCAAAAACCTTTCAGACAAAAGTTGAGAAGGCTAAATCCAAAGCTGCTGCCATCAATTGAAAAGGAGATAAACAGGTTGTACAAATCAGGGATCATTGTTCCCATCAGATTTTCGGATTGGATCTCTAATTTGGTGCTCGTGCGAAAGAAGATAGGTGATATTCGCTTGTGCATTGATTTTAAAAATCTCAATAAAGTTTCGTTAAAAGAAAACTATCCACTGCCCAAAATGGAGCATATACTTCAGCGAGTAGTGGGAGCATCCCGTATGTCACTACTTGATGGCTATTCTAGATATAACCAAGTTTCTGTCCATGAAGATGACCGAGACAAGATAGTGTTCACCACTCCATGGGGAACCTTTCATTACGCTAAAATGCCTTTTGGTTTCAAGAACGCAGGTGCCACAATTCAGCGTGCAATGGACTTGGCTTTTTGAAATGAGAAGGATGTCTTTTTTGTTGTGTACCTGGATGATTTGATGGTGTTTTCCAAATCTGATGAAGAACACATGTACCATCTAAAAATTGTCTTTCAAAAGTGCAGAAAATATGGCTTGTCACTGAATCTGAAAAAGAGTTTGTTCACCATGGAGGAAAGCAAACTACTCGGGTACATTATTTCAAAAGATGGAATTCGTATTGACCCAGCATGTGTACAAGCAATTCAACAAATCGATCTGCCCCTGAATAGGAAAGAGATTCAATCTTTCAATGGTAAGATGAATTTTCTACGCCACTTTGTACCTAACCTTGCTGAGCACCTAAGGGAGATTACAAACATGCTTAAGAAGGAAAGCCAAGTGAGATGGACCGAGGAGGCTGTAAAATCTTTCAATTTATTCAAATGGGCTCTTTCTTCAACTCCCATCCTAGTCAGCCCAGACTACACTCAGGATTTCATATTGTTTTCATTTGCTTCGGAGCATACTATGGCAGTGGTGTTATTGCAGAAAAGAGATGATCACGAAAGACCCATTGCATTCTTCAGCAGAGCTATAAGATATGTAGCCACAAAATACAACATCATTGAGAAGCAATCCCTTGCACTTGTGAAGGCATTGAAAGATTTCCAGGTATATATTCTACATTCTCATATTTTGGCCTATTTTCCTAATGCTGTTGTCAAATATGTTTTAGTGTAGACCGATCCGGATGGAAGACAAGGCAAGTGGATTGCAGCCTTGCTGCAATATGATGTGGAAATAAAGCCCAAAAAGCTTGTTAAAGGACAGGGATTGGCAAAGTTAATGGCCGAATCAAACTTGCATGCCTTGGACATAAACCTGATCGCTACTATGTCCGATGAGAATGAGGAAGGATCGTCAATTCAGGTATCTGAAATGTTTTCCCTTTCTCTGTGGTATTCAGATATCATATATGTGCTTAAAAATTTGTCACCACCACCCGGCATGACTAGAAACAAAGCGAGAACACTCAAATTGAAGGCTGCCAAGTTTTGCATTCTAAATTCTGCATTGTATTGGAAAGATCCCGGTGGCATTCTATTAAATTGTTTGGTGGAAAAAGAAGGAAGGAAGGTCATGGAGGACTGCCACCAAGGAGACTGTGGTGGTCACCTTTTTTGGAAATCAACAGCAAATAAAATTCTGAGAGCGGGGTACTATTGGCCACATTGTTTGCTGATGTATATAAGATGGTCAAGAGCTGTCATAAGTGTCAGATTTTCGAAGGAAGGCAGAAGTTACAGCCTTTACCACTTAAGCCTATTGAGGTGAGTGCCCCTTTTCAACAATGGGGGTTGGATTTGATTGGTGATATTCATCCCGCTTCTTCCAGTCAGCATAGATGGATCCTCACAGCGACAGATTATTTCACGAAATGGATCGACGCAATTCCCACAAGACAATCTACAGATGCGGTAATCATTTTATTCCTTGAAAATAACATCTTGTCTTGCTTTGGTTGCCCGAATAAGTTAATCACTGATAACGCAATAGCTTTCAAATCAAAAAGGATGGTAGAGTTTTGTCATAAATATCACATCATTTTGGGTCACTCAACTGCCTATCATCTGCAAGCCAATGGATTGGCAGAGTCTTGGAATAAATCATTGGTCAACATCATCAAGAAGCTACTGGAAATAAACAAGAAGATCTGGCATAAGAGGTTGGTCAATGCACTTTCGGCAGATCGGGTCAGTAAAAAAAAATCCATAGGTACATCACCTTTTGAGCTTGTTTATGGAGTTGATACAGTGTTTCCTACCTCTCTTGCTGCCCCGGTAGTCAAACTTCTTCAAGAGGCCGATAGTGAAGATGATCCTATGTAGAGAAGGTTGAATCAAATGGTCCACTTACAACAGACCAAAGAAGAATTTTTCAAGAACACATCCAAATTTCATGAGAAGATCAAGAAAATTCATGAAAGAAAAAGAAAGGCAGACAAATTTCAGTTGGATGATGTGGTGCTGAAGTGGGATGCAAGGAATGAGGAAAAGGGTAAGCATGGTAAGTTCGAGAACCTCTGGAAAGGTCCCTTCAAGATTGTAGCATATCGCGGTCAGAATGCCTTTCTTCTGAAGGAAATGAATGGGGAAGATTGTCCAGGAGGGTCAATCAATGGTCAGCTGCTCAAGAAGTACCATTTCTGAGTTATTGACACTGCTTCCACTATCACTGTAAATACCATTTTATTTCAGTTTGGTTAGAGTTTGTCAAGTTAGTCTTCAAGTCATTTCAATGTCAAATTTGAGTCAAATTTTTGGTCATTTTAGTTTCATAAATGAGTCAGAGTCCTGTATTGTTTGTCAAAATAATGACTCCATAGCCCAATGGATGAAGGCACTGTCTAGCTCTTCCAGAGATCTGCTGTTCTTAGCACCTCCAAGGAGCTACCATCCCCCATTGGAGCCAATGTTAGAGTCGGTCTTGTCAGTCCTCTGTCAGAGATCAAAACTCTTTCTGCATTTCATTTTTAGGTA
Organism: Pinus taeda; assembly: GCA_000404065.3. Taxonomy (NCBI): domain Eukaryota; kingdom Viridiplantae; phylum Streptophyta; class Pinopsida; order Pinales; family Pinaceae; genus Pinus; species Pinus taeda. The sequence continues at coordinate 146,363 of APFE031571673.1, read as the reverse complement.
TCTCGCTCCATTCACTCCAGCTGCATTCCGCTAGGGGCATGCCATAATCTGACGGAAAGGTCTTGTTAGTCAGTTTCCCTCATGTTTGGCACCTGTTAGCTTAGGTCTTTTGTCAGTGTTCACTAAGGTCCATGACAGTCAATGTTCGATCCTTAATGGACAAGAGTCATTTTCAGTCATTAGGTCTATGGATTAGTCAATTTCGTCTTGAACCATGTCCAATAAAGCCATGTAGGCCAGAGTGAGGCCCTTACAAAGTTATGATTCAGAGATTTTCATCATCATGTTGACAGATTACGACTGTTCTTCAAAACTCTGTTTTGAAGAAAAGTCAAACAGTGTGTCATTTGTGATAATTTTCAAAAACGTCGCGAGTTGATTTCTTCAGGTGCAGTCATGGTTTCCTTGGCCAAATGCCATGTCATGTGACCCGTGCAAAAAGTGTCAAAAATTTCATCATTCTAGCTAAAAATGCAAAGGGGAAAGTGAAATTCGGTGTTGCATTAACTCAGTGAAAAAAGCCAAAATGAAACATTAGCAAAGTGGGTTTTTGAAGAAGCAAAATTTAACCCATGACTCCCAATGTCTTTATAAAGGATTTTCACAAGCAAACAAAATCATTGTGCAATTCAAGGTTATAGAGAATCATTAAAAAGTCCTTAGGAGAGCAAAGTGCGTGTTTGGAGTGAGATCGGAGGCATTTTCTAGAGTGCGGCACACACACAGAGCGGCGCGGCGCACATAGAGAGCGCAACGCACACGGAGCCACCCCACAGTGCAAATTTTACACGGGTGCAGCGCATATAAAGAGCACGACACACTAGGTTTGTTGCGCGGCGCACACCCACAGAGGCCCGAAATTGCTCCCAATTGCATCAAATTTTTTGGAATTCCTTCTAATTTCCAGGTAGGGTCTATCTCTTGGCCTTCTCATCAAATTTTTGTGAAGGTTATGGTGGTTCATGGCTATTTATATTTGCAACTAAAATTCATAAAACCTACCACTAGAAAACATTAAAGCCATTGTTGCTAGGGTTGCAAAATTGTGGTGTTGATGCCAAGGCTCCTTTTTCACCTCCCATTTTTCCCTTTCTTACCATTGTTACCACCCCCCCTATCCCATTTTTCTCTATTTTCCCTACCCTAAAATATTACCAAACCCTATTCCTTGTCCCCTCCTCTTATTTGTCAACATAACACCCCAAAACCCTACCTTATAAAAATACCCAAACCCTCCTACATATCCCTGAACAAAATCTCCACCCATAACCCCTATTCCCATCATATTATTCCCCTCCTAACACTCCATTTCTTTTTCATTGTCCCCCTTGGAGGCAGATATCACAACAACACCTAGTTTTATACCATCATCAAAGGGCAGCCCAAGTATAGTACACATAGGATTTATGGCATCAGAGCATTCATCGGAGTATGAGATGGAAACCCAGAGTGATTCATCCTCGGAAGAACAGGCTCCCAAGAGGCATCACAAAAGTGGCAAACATGTTAGGGATGACCCAACCACCCTCACAGAGCTGCAGGCCTGTCCTCTTGCTAGGTCATGTTTCCAACATCTATCATGTTTTGAGTTTTGTCAAAGGGTGGCTAGTGTTCGAGTTCATCATTAGTTAGCCCGTATTTTTGTGCTTCACCTACATGGAGGTCACTCTATCTTGGCCAGGGTCACCTTCACACTGAAACCCAAAACTATCTCATTAGCAATCGGCATACAAAATGTTGGAGAAGAGTGGCACAAGAAACAGAAGGTGGATAGGCAGCATTATGAGCCTTACATTAAGGCCAGTTTCTTGAGGCATCTCACAAGAGTCTTTCCATTCATATATTTGAAAGATGAATATGCTCCGCTCATGAAATTGATCATGAAGTTCTTCAGCTATGAGGGGAGGTTCTCTTGTCTATATGCCTATGACATCAGGTTTCTCATGCACTTTAATAGAGTACGGATGATGAACATCCCATTTTTCATTTGCAGGAACATAGAGAGGATGAAAACCTTCATGCAGCACAAGACCCCTCAGCAGCAACTTAACAGTGTTTATCACTTTGCTCTTATCCGGATTTTGGTGGATCATCAGTTGGGATTGCAGGGCATTTCTTGGGATGAATTCATCTCCCATGACCTCTTCAGCACTTCACAGGTATTATCAGAGGTTTACCACGAGATAGGTGCTCCTTCTCATCAGTATGAGCGCCATGAGACCACTACTATGCCAGTATTCATCACCTATCAGAGAGGCAGTAGGCATTTGTTTGTAGCAGCAAAGCGAGTGTTATCTCCACCCGCGGTGGAAGGGGCCTCACTTCCGACCTCAACAACACATGTACAGGACAAGGGAAAGAGGCCCATGCATGACGAGGGGCCATTAGGTGAGCAAGAGACTGACTTCATCCTCATTCATGATGATGATGCAGATGAGGAGAGTGCCAAACTTAGGAGGACCATCCAGGAGCAGAAAATGGAGATCCAAGACTTGTCACTCAATTTGGAGAGGGCCAAATGGATTATTAGGTATTTGGAGCAGAGGAACAAACAGCTTGAGGATGAGCATGAGATCATGGAGCTGCAAGGCATCCGTGAGAATCGCCAAGCTGTCGAGCATAGGAGGATTGAGCTCACTCCCTTGGAGCAAGAGATTAACAGTGACCGTGAGTCTTGGCTCAAGCGAATCAACATCCACCTTGAGAGACTGCTAGAGAAGGCTGACAGAGACAAGACCATACTGAGGTGGATGGTTTATCATTACAGGGCTTGGAACATGAGTTCAAAGGCTCGGATAAGGAGCTTGAAGGCAAAATTGAGCAAAGAGACAAAGAGGCAAAGGAGGTAAAAAGAGAAAGATCGGCTTCAAATCTTGGCTGAAGCCTCTATGGCCTAGCATAGCACCTCATAGAGAACCTCTAGCCCAAATTTCAAGAAAGTTGGGGCAATTTTGGTCAGATGGAAAATTTTGGGTCACAACACAAGTTTTTTCTCCCTGTGCACCACGCTACTGGTGCGGCGCTTAGGATTGGGAGCTCCAAGTTACAAATGGTTTGCATTTTTGGATTCAGCATGCAAAATCACGACTATTGGTGAATGGACAAGAAATTTGGGTATGATTTGAGTCTCCACAAGGTCAAAAACACTCAAAAAATGACCTCTCTGCCCCTATTTTGACACACAGGAAGCAGTCCTAGGAGAATGAAGATTTGGAGGGGCCAATGAGCACCAAATTCCAAAATTCCACTTGGGTTGGAAATTAGACAGGCCAGGCTTTCCAACAAGCACACTTAGGCACAATTTGGACTCTTGCAGGCACCTCAAAACAACCTCCCAAGTGGCGTGGCGCATATAGAGAAAAAGGCCAAATCACTTCCGCTTCGCGACATTTCAATTCACGACTTTCTCCAAGTGGGCCTGCTCATCTACATTTCATGTTTTTCAGCACCTAAAGAAAAATTTAAATTATTTTCACTAGAGGATGGCTTCTATCCAAGTGGCAAAGGAAGGCGAGTAGTCACCCAAGCCATTTGTCATTTTTGTAACGCTGCACCTATAACTAATGGTTGGATTTCCACTTCCATTTTGTAATGATTCGAAAAGCTCCCCAACACTTGGTCGTTCTATTTCCTCATGGCATGGTCTATTTATTGTATGCAAACCATTTGTAAACGGTTCATTGATTGTAATTTCTGGGAGATTGTGGGAGAGAAACTTAGTTCTTCATTGTATATTTTGACAGAGGATTAATGAAAGGAAACGACTCTGTTTCATGAGATTCTTCTGGTTGTGAGTGTAGAAAATGTGTCTCTTTATGTTTCATATGTATTTCGTTATGTTTCGCAGTTCATTTCATCTTCATTTGCAGTGAAATTTTCTAAGTAAGATAAGGTAGAATTCATATTTATTGCTCTGCATGTGGGAAAGTTTCATGTATGTGTTCTTCTTCTGGTTAAAAAGATTCATGTTGTTCATACCCTTTTCACTCTCCTAAACAATCTTTCCATTTCGCATTATTTCAAATTAAATTGCTAGACTTACTGCCTATCTTGCCTCATGAAGTAATATATGCCTTTGTATTAAATTCTCTATTCATTGCTGCCCGTTTGTCCCATACCATCCTAGAAACTCAGTCATTCATAAAAAATGCTTCTTTTATCCATATTTATTTACTAGCCTAAGATCAATTTTCATTGTAAGTCATCTCAGACCATTTCGTTTATTTATTCACTAAGCATCACTCAGAGAGAGCCCTCTCCTGTTCTGGTAGGGCTAGCTACCAGACTGAGCGTGGTTTGTGGTTACCCTGAATTTTTCCTTCCTTCAGCCTAAGGCGGATTTAGGTGCTAACACTCAGAGTCACTATAATCATTAACAACATACATATTCGAAACACTTTAATTGACCTTGGGGCTGCAATAAATGTGATGACTCTTGAATCAATGAAAACAATCCAGCTCACAAACTTGTAGCACACAACAATTGTTCTAGAACTCACTGATAGGTCTAAAGCGATTCCTGAAGGGATTTTGGAGGACATAATTGTTTCACTAGACTCTTGGGAGTATCCAGTGGACTTTTTAGTTCTTCAGCCAAAATCCAATATAGGAGGACACCATATCATCCTTGGTAGACCATGGTTAGCAACTGTTGATGCATTCATAGGATGTAGATCGGGTAATATGATCATTTCACGAGGAACTGAAAGAAAACAACTCACTCTTTACCCCATCAGCACAATCACAGCAGTAGCACACAATTTATGGCTTGATGATAAATACAATGATAAGGCAGAAGTTCATCTATTTTTAGCACCAAATCTATGATTTTCAAGAACATAATAATGATGATTTGGTAGAATTGTTCCTTTCTCAACCTGATGTTTCCGAAGAATTGAGAAATGACCAATACCATGCTGCAGATGAACTTTTGGCACAAAATTTTCAGGAAACATGCACCATTCATTCCTTGCAAACAACATTTCAGAACCTTTTTCCTATCCAATCTATCAAAAACACACAGAGCAAGACCATAGAGATTAGTCCAGGAAAAACTTTGAATATTGGCACTCACCTAGACTCATCTCAGGAGGAAAAATTGATTCAATTATTGAGAAAATACCAGAAAGAATTTGCTTGGGACTACACCAATATGCACGGAATTCACCCTGAAACATGCACTCACTACATTTATACGGATAGTGATATCAAACTACTGAGGCAACCGTAGAGATGAATGAATCCCATGCTTCAGGATATTGTTAGAGAGGAATTACAAAAACTATTGAAAGTCAATTTTATCTATCCTATCTCTGATAGTTAGTGGGTATCCCCATTGGTTATAGTGCCCAAGAAAAATGGCAAGTGGAGGATTTGTGTTGATTACAGACAATTGAACAAAGCAACCCTCAAATATTATTTCCCACTACCATTTATTGACCAAGTGTTAGACACATTAGCTGGGAAGTCATCATTTTATTTTCTTGATGGTTTCAGTGGCTACAACCAGATCAAGATAGCCTTAGAGGACTAGGACAAAGCCAGTTTTACTTGTCCCTGGGGCACTTATGCTTATAATGTTTTACCATTTGGACTGCGCAATGCTCCAGCTACATTTCAGAGAGATGTATTAGCTATTTTTGTTGATTTAGTTCATGATTGTGTTGAAGTTTACATGGATGATTTTTCAGTGTATGGTAATTCATTTGAGCATGCATTAGAGAATCTTGAAAAAGTTTTGAAGAGATGTATTGAAGCAAATTTGTCCACGAGCAATGAAAAGTGTTTTACGATGTTAAATGAAGGGATAGTATTAGGATACTATATTTCTTCTCAAGGCATTAAAGTTGATCCATCAAAAATCCATATCATTGTCAATTTTCCAATTCCGAAGACTCAAAAAGAGGTAAGAAGTTTTCTTGGGTATGCAAGCTATTACAGAAGGTTTATTGAACATTTTAGCAAAATATCTTTACCTTTGTTTAAGCTTCTAGGAAAAGATGTCACCTTTCAGCTGGAACCTACCATTTCACATCTTTACAGATGCATCTCATACTACAGTAGGTGCCTCATTAGGCCAAAAAGAGGAGTCTTTTCATTATGCCATCTATTTCATTAGTAAAAATCTAACACGTGCAGAATTAAACTACCTAGTCACTCAAAAATAAGTGCTTGCAATCATACATGTTGTGAATAAATTCCGACATTATATAACTTGTCATGAGGTTTTTGTACATACTAACCATTCTACCATTAAGTAATTAATGAATAAACCCGTAACTAATGGCAGAGTTACCAGATGGCTATTATTATTATAGGAATTTAATATCACAGTGTTAGATAGACCAGGTAAGGAGAATCAGGGGGAGATTTTCTTTCTCGACTGCAAAATCCAGGTGAGGTTGTTCCGGTTGAAGATTCCTTTCCAGATGAAAATTTATTTGCAATTTCAATAGTGAATCCTTGGTATGCTAACTTGGCCAACTATTTGTCCACAGGAAGAACACCTCCATATTTTACTCCAAAGGAAAAGAAGATGCTGATCAAACAAAGTGCTAGATACTCATGGGTTAATGGAGATTTATTTTACACTGGTTATGATATGATTATTAGACGATGTGTAAGAAATGATGAAATAATTGATATTTTAAAATCTTTCCATGATGAACCGTGTGGTGGGCATTTTGTAGCTAAAGGAACAACATTCAAGATTCTTATTCTTGGATACTACTGGCGATATATTTTTAAGGATTCCAAGAAGTATGTGAAGAGTTGTGACAGCTGCCAAAGAATGCGTAGGCCAACAGCTACAGATGAAATGCCACTTCAGCCTCAAGTACACTTAGAGCCATTTGAAAAATGGGCTCTAGATTTCATAGGACCCATCAATCCAACTTCCAAAGGTAAAAAGTACATCCTAGTATGTACTGATTACGTGAAAAAATGGGCTGAAGCCAAAGCACTAGTCCAAGCAACTGAACAAATAGTGGTAAACTTCCTTTTTGAAGAAATTTTTGTAAGGTATGGAGTACCAAGGGAGATAGTGAGAGATCAAGGTACTCAATTTACTTCAAAGCTAGTTAAAGATATCACAGAAAAATATCAAATCAAACACAGTAAAAGTACACCTTACCATCCATAGGCCAATGGCCAGGTGGAATCCACAAATAAAACACTGGAAGGAATTATCACTAAGACCGTAGCAATGAACAGAAAGAATTGGGAAGAGAATCTCAAAGATGCACTCTGGGCTTATAGAATCACGTGGAAGTACACTACAGGGTTTACACCATATCAGTTGGTGTATGTCAAAGAGGTAATGCTTCCTATTGAATTTCAAATACATACTTATAAGATGGCTGCAGATTTAGGAATTGATCTCAATGAAGCCCAACAGGACAGAATTCAGCAAGTGAACCAGCTAGATGAAATGAGGCAGCAAGCAGAGGAGACAACACTCCTAATGCAGAAACAAAGGAAGCAGTGGCATGATGCACACATAAAAAAGAAACAGTTCAAAGAAGGAGATTGAGCTTTACTCTTTGACTCTAAATTTAGAGATCATAAAGCCAAATTTACCACACATTGGATGGGCCCATATGAAATAGTTCAAGTTTATGAAAATGGGTCAATCAAGCTTATTACCATTGATGGAGAAGGCCAACCCTTTCTTTTCAATGGCCATAGGTTGAAACCTCTACCATAAGCCCATCAGCAAGGAGGATTTTCTTCAAACTATATCTCAGCAAAGGGAGGTTGAGATAGTGCAGCCTTCAGCTGTGATATCTCTACCTTAGTTCATTTCATTTCATTTAAAAAATAAAAAAAAAAAAAAAATGGTTTAGATGTGAAAAGCAGACTCTGCCACACTCTAACCCAGAATTCTTACTTGAAAACCAATCCTTTGGCTGGTACGAATTCCTTGTTCTATTTGTTTACTATTTGGTTCTTCGCTTCAATAATGACTTGAGGACAAGTCAAAACTTTCGTGGGGGAGAAGCATCAACATTTTGTTTTCCTTATCTCATCTCCTCATTTGTAAATCTTCAAAGAATTTGTTTCAGCACTTCAGTATTTCAATAAAGGAGTTGTTTTTGTTTTTGTTCTAATCAAAGGGACCTGTTCAAGCAATATGCAGTGGGACCTGTTCAGAAGACTATGTTACCAGCACCAATATTAGAGGGACGTGTTCAACAAATATCAAAGGGACATGTTAAAGACTGCTACATCAGGCAACTTCAACAAAGTTTCAACAGAGTTTCAAAGGTTTCTTATCATCAAGGCTACATCAACACCAAAGATCAAGGAAGCTACACACACATAGTTTTTCAGATTTCAAAGAAGTTTCACATAGATTTCAAAGAAGCTACACAAACATAATTCTTCAGATTTCAGAGGGGCCTGTTATATCCAATTTCATCTCAAAAGGGACCTATTATGGACAGTGAAGATTAGTCATATTTGGACAATGAAGATCAGTCCTACCTATGCATGCCAACTCAACTTTTGGTCAACCAACAAGTGTAATGTATTGACGTTGTAATTTTTTTTTTAACATTTGAAATTCTTGAATTATTTTAGTGTTAAATATGATGATTATGATTGCTTATGATCAATTTCAAAAAACACCCCTATACCCATCACCCTTGTAACATTCCTAACTACTCAACTCTGTTATCATTTCCCAACACACGTTATCCTTTTGCCATATTCCTCCTATGATTTTTAAATCTTTTCCTACACCACCCTTCAAACCTTGTCATTAACTCCTCATTCTTGAATTGGCCATCAAACCTTATCATCGATCCATCATCTTCCTAATCGGCCAAGTACCAACAAGTAATGGACAAGTGGTGAATCATTGGAGAGACAAGTGTTAAACGATTTCATTCATTTTTTAATCGGCCAAGTTATAAAACAATTGTTTGACCCAAGTCGACTCGTGAAACATATATCCGTTATCATCACTCCAGCACTCCTTATATGTCTATGGCATTCTCATGATTGTACCTATGCAAACCAGTACAGCTCCTCTGTCTTTATGATGTGAATGTGCTCTACATTATCATTATAGTAATTTGGGTAAGGTCGGCTGTTAAGTTTCATTTCATAAAACTCTCAGTTCATAAAAGGGCGTTACAATATTAGTGATTTAAACTCTGTGATTTCAACGAAGGCTGAGACAGCAGGCGCTACGAAGGGAGAGCATAGTAAATAGGCTCACCACGAGTTTCTACCTTCGCCATAATCCGAGGACATTAATTCGGTCGCTGCCCAAGCAATTGGAGAAGGAGACCTGAGAACTGAGGGTACTACTAGGTCGGTTGAGTGGAGCACAGAACAGAGGTAACAAATCAAATGACCCTTGTTGAATTATTGAGAATAAACAAAAAAAGGGTTAGAACAAGAATTTCTTTTTCAAAATGACCAATAGAGAAGAGCCTGAGACATTTGATAGTTCCCAATATCATGATGACTATATTACGATTTTAAGGGAAAAGCAATGGTTATCCTTCCTAGAGAAATTTAATGGGAACAATGAAGAAGTGACTAAGTAGTTTTCATTCACATTTAATAGAGAGAAAGCATTGATAGGAAACTTCTCTTTTAGGATTTCAGAGGATACCATAGCACAAACCTTGGGAATCAGTCCAGAAGGGGAAAAATATTTCAAAATAAAACAATTTAACGAAAAATCATGGACTCAGTTTATGTCTAGGTCAAGGGTTTCCTCTGTCAACTAAAAGAAGGGTGTCCCTAGAAGCTGGCTGATGCACCCATGAGATGAAATGGTGTACATTATTCAGAAATTTGTTACGTGTGAAGGTCGTTACAGCATAGTATATCTATATCACATCAAACTCCTGTTGCACTTAAAAGGGCAATGCACCATCAGTCTACCCTATTTCCTCTTACAGAGTTTGACTAAGATGTCAAAAACTATTTAGAAACAAAAGGGTAATGAAGATAAAAGTTTGTATCATTTTGGGTTGATTAAAATTCTAATTGAATTTGAAGTGGAGAGGAGGGGAGAAACATGGAAAGAATTTTTGGTTTCTAATCAAATTAAAGATGGAGAAGATGAACAAGAATAGCAAGAGAACTCAGATTTTATGCTTGATATTGATGAGGAAATCTCTGAGCGCAAGTAAAGAAATGTTCCTACACACAGCAGTAGTGTAAGGACAAGAAGGATGAGGCAAGAAGCTACCTAGAAAATTGAGAAATACAAAATTTTCACTACTTATACAAGAAGATCAAGGAGAATACAAAAGAACCAAACACAAGATGATCAACTAGAGTCAAATACAAATGCACCGATAGACATTGAGAGTAGTGCTCATTCACATCCAGGACCGGAAGCTGAAATGGAAGTCGAGAGTAACAATGGACAAGGGAAAGAGCTAGCACCTGCAAACAAGAAACAAAGGAGGTTAGAAAAACAAATTGAAAAGCTAAAAGAGGAATTGATGGAGGTAAACATGCTAGAGAAGGTCATCAAGAAGGGGAATGAAATGTTGAGAGATCAGAGCAAGAAGACTCAGCAGCAAAATGAGAAGTTGAAGGAGCAAATCAAAGAACTCAAGACTGAACAAACTGACATTTGCAAGTGGGAAACCAAATGGTATACTCAAAAGAGAGCTCTCAAAGAAAAATACAAGAATTTGAAACATGAGCTCCACATTCAGAAGAATGCCCAAGATTAGAAGAATATAGATGCATTGTTAAAAGCGGCAGAGGCATAAGCAAGAACAGAGTATAAAGGGAGCACATCAGAATTAGCATAAGGACATGCTAAATCATTGAGCTTAGGGGAGATGTTGGTACCATTTCATTGACATCCTTTTCTTCTAGAAATCCATCATTTGTCTATCATTTTCTCCCATAAACCCCTCATAGTCCATTAAAATTGATTAATCAAAGCATTATACTTGTTATTTACATTAAATTTAATTTGTGAATTTTAATGTTAAAAATTAGAAATTTTCAACAAAATTAAAGGATGTCATGACTTCCTGTAAATGGTTTATGATGTCACACGTGGCATGGCAGGAAAATCAAAACAAAGGATAGGAACGTGATCTAGGATGTACATACATGGTGAAATATATATTCAGCAGCGAATCTAAAGCTCCTGGATACATGGTCAATGCTGGTCAAACCAAACCTTTTTGGTCACAAAGGCAACAAAAAGACAGAGTTTCCCAAACTGATTTCATTTTGCTTTGGAAATCAGTTACGATTAGAAAAGACAAAAAATCACTCTTTTTGTAAAAGGAGAAACATCTGCATAATAATGTATGTACATTCGATAATAGAGGGAAAGTTAGTGAATATAGGATAGGAGACAAGCAGATAAAATACTGCGTATTGTATTGTCTAGAACGTTGTTGTTCTTGTGTATTATTTCTAGAACATTGCTCTTGCATGTGATTTAATTTCCATAACTTAATTCAAGGCATCGTTTTACCATTACAGTGCTTATGCGTTAACGTTTTCATCACTTGAAGTTTCCTAAGTGTGCCATTGAAGAGTGGACGGGCCCTATGTGAAGATTGGTATACTTTTATTTTCATTTCCATAACGTTTTCAAATCTGAATAGTGTTGAATAGTGTTTAATGTTATTTTCTTGCCTGTGAGTTTATTGATTCAATTAGAAGTTCTTGCAAGTATTATTCATGGTGATAGCTCATAATTTGATTGCTAGATCATTGAACAATATCTTGTAAAAGATTTGATCGACCATTGGATTTCGAAGTATCTATGTGGACTCTGTTTTCATGCATTTAAATTTCAGTGTGATTAAAAGATCTTTTGGTTTTCATGAATGCTTAGTGTGTTAGCTGGAAAGAGATTTTGTGAATGATATCCTTGTAAGAGGGTTGAAAACTCAGACTAGCAACACACTGTTTCTTTAGAAGAGTTAATTAAATTAGGTAATCTGAGTGTTAAGGTGTGAGAGCAAACATATTTCAATCTCCTATAAAGGAGTGCTATAGCCTGTCACAGTAGACACTTAGTTAGGTAGATGAGACCCTTTTAGGTCTATAGACTTTAGACACGTGCCTCTAAGTTTACCTACCTTGGTTGATATTAAATCTAGTCTAATCTAGCACTCTAGATTGGCCACTACAATAGTAAACCGGTGAAGGTTCCTATTCCTGTAGATGTAAATTTATCTGTTGAAGAATGTCGCAACACACGAGAAGAGGAGCAGGATATGTCTCGTGTTCCATATGCAAGTACAATCGGTAGCCTGATGTATGCGATGGTCCGTACTAGACCAAACATTTCACATGCAGTGGGAGTATTGAATAGGTTTATGTCAAAACTAGGGAAGGAGCATTGGACAACAGTGAAGCGGGTGTTCAGGTATTTATGTGGCACTAGCGATTATGGTTTGAGCTACCAAGGAAGACCAGGATTGGATAGAGTTTTGGATATCTATGGCTTTGTTGATGCGGACTGGCATAAAGATCTAGATTAGAGAAGATCTACAAGTTGGTATGTGTTTACCCTATTTGGAGGTGTAGTCAGTCAGATGAGTAAGAAACAATCTGTAGTGGCACTATCAACTATAGAGGCAGAATACATGGCAGCCACTCATGCAAGCAAGGAAGCAGTTTGGTTGCAGAGATTATGTTCAAGTATGGGGTTAGTACAGGGAGCTATAAGGATAGACTGTGATCGCCAAAGTGCAATTGTCTTGTTAGAGAACCCTACTTACCATTCAAAGACAAAGCACATTGATGTTTAGTATCACGTTGTGAGAGATATGGTAGAAGAAAAAAAGGTGTTGTTGGTAAAGGTGGACACTTTGAAGAAAACTGTAGATTCATAGACAAAATCTGTGAGCTCTGAGAAGTTCTCTTGGCGTAGAGAAACAATGGGCATTGCAGGGCTAGATAAATGACTAAGCTCTCTTGTGGCCCCGTGTGGAAAGAAAACAACAAGTTGGATAATGTTGGGTTGTGTTATTGTTTCCATGACTAGCCTGCGTAGTGAATCGGGGGGTTAGAGGAGGGCGCAAAGCCCCCCGTTTGTTGTGTCGAATACACAGTGGAGGGTTCATGGAGGGCAGGTAGGCCCCCTCTACGGGAACTTGGGCATTGCCCTGGGAATTTTATTTTTTTGGACCCTATATTAGGTTGGGCAGACCTACCTATGGTTTTGTGCATGGTTTTCGCACATGGTTTTGGACGCGATGGTTTTTGGTCCATGGTTTTGGACGTGATGGTTTTCGGTCCATAGTTTTGGACGCGATGGTTTTCGGTCCATAGTTTTGGACGCGATGGTTTTTGGTCCATGGTATTGGATGCTTTGGCATGTATAAATATGTATTGTAACATTGCCAAGAACATAATGAAAAATCAAGTTGGTAGTCCTTGTTTTGGGATTCAGGGGAAAATATTTATGTCCATGTGTTTTATGTGTTATGCTCTCGCATTGTTTATTTTCTGCGTTTTAGAATTCTTATGCAGGTAATTTCTGTACGGGGTTAAAACCTATAGATGTGAAACTCCCTCAAGATAAGATTCTTGAGCTCACTACAATTCAGTAAATAGATCCTATCTCTAAATCTCACCAAGCCATTTTTCATGAAATGGTAGTCTGCATCGTGATCACCTGTACTTGTACCTGCACCTGTAGTTATACCGGTACCTATACTGTGTTGTAACATGTGCATGATATCCATGTATTTGTCATCCCACTATCCTGCCTGCAAGATTCTATCATATATCTCTGTCCCATAAGAGTGCATAGTTGCTACATGATTTACCTGTACCTTCCTGCGAAGAGCATCTGCTACCCAGTTCTCTTACCCTTTGATGTATCTGATCTTGAAGTCAAACTCATTAATGTGAACCTCATATCTAGAAGATAATGTCTCCACATCTTCAACGAATGTATAATCGTTGCTAGCTCAAGATCATGTGTTGGGTATTTTTTCTCATGCTCATTCAGTTTTCGTGATTCACAACACACTACATATCCTTGTTTCATGAAAACTACACCAAGTCCTCACTTGCAAGCATCTGTACACACTACAAACTCCTTATCCAGATCCACAATATTTAGCACTAGTGCATGTGTCAACAACTACTTAAGTTGCTTAAACTAGCTTCACATTCTTATGTCCATTTGGCTTCTTACCTTTTCACTGCAATTATGTGATAGGATATGAAATGGGTGAGAAGTTCCTGATGAACCTCCTATAGTAACCTACCAATGCTATAAAATATCTCACCTCATCCACATTCTTAGGAGCTGCCCGCTCCATGATAGCCCTTACCTTTTATGGATATACTACAATGCTTTCCTTAGAGATAACATGTCCCAGGTAATGTACCTCAGTCTGAAAGAAAATACACTTGTTGAGCTTAGCATGCAAATGATGCTCTCTCAACAATCTCAACATTGTTGCTAAATACTCGACATGCTCTTCCTCATACTTAGAATATACCAATATGTCATCATTGAATGCAATAACAAACTTGTCCAGATAAGGATGCAACACACTATTCATCAAACACATTAATGAAGATGGAGCATTATTCAAACCAAATGGAGCAACAACAAAATCATAATGCCCATACCTAGTCTTCAACGAAGTCTTGAGGATATACTCTTCCTTGGTGCGTACCTGATGGTATCCAAACCTCAAGTCGATCTTAGAGAACATTGCTTCTCCCTTCAAATGATAAAAAAAAATCATCAATCCTCGGCAAAGGGTACCTGTTCTTTATCATTACCTTGTTCAGTTCCCTGTAATCAATTCACAATCTGAGAGTACCGCCATTCTTCTTTACGAACAACACTAGTGCACCCCAAGGTGATACACTAGGTTTGATGTATCCTTTGTCCAACATTTCTTGTAACTACAACTTCAACTCTACCAACTCATGTGTGCTCATCTTATAAAGTTCTTTCGATGCTGGAGCGGCCCCTAACACTAACTCAATAGAAAAGTCTACCTCCCTCTAAGGTGGAAACTCTGTAATTTCCTTAGGGAATACATCCTAGAACTCTTGCAAAATTGGGTACATGCAAAACACATCAACATCCTTAACCTCCTTACCCTTGTGATTAGAAATGTGTACTACAATAATCACAGAACCTTTCTTGCAACTACACTTAGCGTGCATAGCGGTAACCATCCTCACTAATTTAGGCTTCTTCCTTCCCTGCAAAGTCCGCTTTTTCCCACTATCATCCACACACTCAATAGCCTTATTGAAGCAATCCACTTTGGTCTTGTGAAGGTGTAACCAATCAATACCCAAAAGCATACTATATGATCCCAATCGAAGTACATTCAAATGTGTTGTTGTAGGCATACCATTTAACTCAAATGCATAAGCTCTTAACCAATAGTTAACTCGCTTATTTGTACCTGTAGCCAGTTGTACCAACCAAGATTCTGCATGGACTTCTTTTCTCAAACCAGACTTATCCACCAGGTCAAGATTAATATAGCTATAGTTAAATCCAGGATCAATCAAAATAGAAACAACTTGATCAGAAAGATTACCGTGCATCTCAATGATCGATGCTTGATGTTCCACCTGATCATTTTCCATCGCTGCATAGATCCGAGGAATCCTATGACTAGCATCACTAACTATATGTGCCTTCTGAGGACTATAGATCTAGTGTCTACCACCACTCTAATACTCTGGACAATCCCTCTTATGATGATGCTTACCACATATCCAACACCGCAATGGTTCCCTACCACAACCTCTATTTTTTTGCTCTCCATGTCCCTTCTCAGCTGTATTGAATCTCTTGTAAGGAACTGCATTTTCTTTCTCACTTGCATCTTGATGTATTCCTCACTTTGGTGGCCATTTTCCTTTAGCCTTCTCATTTCCTTTCAAGTCGCGCTCCGGCTCAACTCTATGCTTCGACTGCTCATAACAATGCCTCAACTTTCAGATGGCCTTCTCTAATGATTTAGGGTCATCGAACTCAATCCAGTCTCTATTTGCAATGGGTAGTCCACTGATGAATCTTTGGACCTTGGCCTTTTCCACCTTGAGGTAAGGCACATATCTCAATAGCTCTAAAAACTTTCTAGTATACTCCTCATCTGTCATAGAACCCATCCGGAACTCATAAAACTCCTTAGCTCTATCATCAAATTATATTTCCGACAAGTACTTCTTCTTTCAAACACATTCCAAGTCAAATCATATTCATCAACACCTTTAACATTCTTCACATTTTCCCACCAAATATCTTCTTTACCTTTGAGACTGAAAGTGGCTATCTTTGCTTTCATGTTTTTTGAGTAATCATACAATCTAAAAAATTTACTCAAACCAAGCAACCATGCATCTGCATCCTATGGTCACTTCATTTCTCCATCAAAGGTTGGTGTCTTCAATTTCTTCAACTCATCTCGCAAGTATCCCCTATCATTCCTCTTGTAAGGATGACAATGATAGCAATCATGTTGTCTATCAAAACCAGAACTAGAATTATTAATGCATGTGTCCAATACCTATCCTATCTGAGTGTCCAACAACCTATCATTTCTTATTGTGCTTGATCTATCCAGCCTGTGACCACTATAAGAACTATGTCTACAAGGAGATATAATACCATACGCCCCATTAGTCTTGTCCTCTTATCCATGGCTGATCCGAAGTGGTCCCTGTCGCTTCAAATCTGACAAACTTTGAAGTAGTATCGCATTCACCTCTACTTGTTTCTCTTTTCCCTCCATGATTTTTCCATTTTTTACTTTGCAACTCCTTATTGCTTCCTTCAAGCTTATCAATGTAATTGCCAAATCAGAAGGACTCCCAACATCGTATTGCTGTTCAGATTCATAGAGAGAATCTTTGTAATCGACCTTCTTGCTAGTCATTAATGTTTTTTCCTGCCATGCATAATACATCAGAAAAACCAAATCAAAGGAAATCAGCATACCTTAGCATAGCTCGGGGAGCACACCTTGTCTGCAAGATCACCAAATCAATGTGATGCATGTATAACATAAACATAACATCATATAGGCATACACAAATAAATGTATCAATGCATAAGCATCATTATAGTTAGGTCCAATCATCCATGAAAGTCCATATCAACAATGTATGTTATGACCTCATACATGACAACAACCATTACGCCATGGTACACATTGCCACATGAAAATGTCAATATGCATAAGAAATGCCTAATCAACTACACATACACATAAACACTTGTAGTCGAGCATAAGCGATCAATTCCTGTAATCAGCCTACAATAATGATACATGTAATCAAGATATTCAAAATTGTAACCTAACATACAAGAATGCAGTCAAGTTACATAAAATCAAGTGACACATATTCAGGTAACCAGTCCTGTACTTCTCACGATACATTCCACAAAATCAACCATCAAATTCCCCATGACACCTTACTACCATCATGATCAAGATGATGCAATGCTTTAAGCACATGTAACACAAATGTAGTAGAGACACATGCAACTGACATGCATGCATGACCAACACACACCGCCCATCCAGTTTGACAGACAACCCATGCTCTAATACCAATCTGTAACACACCCTCCCAAGTCTACCCAAAGTAACCATACCAGTTGGGGTAAACATGATACCAGAGGCTACTATGATAGGATTCAACCTCCTATATGACCTTAAGGAGGTGGAACCAATGGAATCATAATAAAAATCATCCAACACCAACCTCAGGAGCCACACGAACGAAACAAGCACTTTAGAGAGCTTGCCCTTGGGTCCTATGGAATTTTTTTCCAACTTAGGCAAAAGAAACACTCCCTAGCCGCAACCCAGATGAGTTATAATTCTCTCTAGCCCTTAGCCAAAAATGTTAGTCCCTAGGGTAATGCTCTGATTTTCTAGAACTCCTGAGATTTGAGCCACTTTTCTAGCCCATAATCAAGAACTCTACCTAGAAGTTGAAGGAACCTTCAGAGTCCATTAAATTCGTGATAACAATGATGATAAATCAAAACTCAACCTCAAGACTAGGCTTGAGCATCCCCAACCGGGACTGACATTATGTCAAACACTTGGCATCAATGCAACTTACAAGTCTAGGATACAAGACAGGGCATAGATGACTGAAATGACTTATGAAACATAACTAAAAGGATCACTTCCTTCTCCAATGAACTATTATATCATCAATGAGGTCTCACATCCATCCATTTAACAGTTACAAGTAAATACATGAAATAACCCTCACATAAACCAATCATTCAACCATGCTTATAACCAATATTGGGATGAAGTATGAATATATTAGGATGTGATTAATAATATTGGGATAAAATATTTTGACCTTGTTTATTTATAGTAGAATTGGACAACATCCTAGAGAAGGATGTGTATTCGGATTAATTGGTACAAATATCAATTATTTATAGCTCATTGGATGTACAAGAGATTGATGGTTTTGACAAACCTCCATATAATCACAATGAGGTGCCCCACTATATTCTCAAAGGATTGTTGGTCAAAAATGTTTTTAGTTTTCCATATCAACTATTTTAAAATTGGTGAATTTTGAGGAGTAGGTGACCATCTTGTGCAAGATTAACATATGTCTGGTGTGATTGGTTTGGTTTCCACCATGGCCCATAAATTACTTTAGCATAGCTTATTCATTGCTACAATCAACATAGAGGAATTTTTAAGCAATGTGAAATGTATGCATGGAAGGCCAAATGTTGGTCCTTCTTACCACAAGGTTGAGTTTAGTTAGGTAAGGTGATTTGGACACTTTAGGCATCATGATCATAGTTTACGTGACCATCACCTATGCCTAACCTTCAAGAAAACTTGTTATGCTAGGATGGAGGCTTTACTATGGTAGAGTTTGATGGATGGAATTAGTATAAAAACATCTTTTAATTTTTGTTTACTGATATAGTATAGTAAATTGTAATTTTTTTGTCAAAAGTTAATTATTTTACATGTGCGGTTTCAATGATCCAATACTTCTATGTAACTTTAGTATGAATCACTTCCATTATTGAGAAATAGTTACATTAACTGGTTCTCTCAAAATATCCAGCCCAAAAATATTTTTAGACTATAATTTGGTTTTAATATATTGTTTTATTTCTTTTACCTATTTTATATGCTAATCTAAATTCCTTTTACACCTCTTTTTATAAACTCTATTTTAAATTTAAATAAACATTTTTACATAGAAACTATGCCACACAGGAAATTTTACCATCTAATTTGAACCACCACCATCTAATTTGAACCACCTGGCATAAATTTTTCATTCACATATAAAATAATTTTTAAAACAATATACATTTAACACAAGCGGCCATAAACATGCCTCAGCCATCCTTTAGAAATCAAACGAGGTGTCTATTATTGGAAAACGTCTTAAGTGAAAAATATATATGATGGAATAGAATTCATATGGTTTTTCCCTTCAAGGTTATGAAGATAAATATACACAGAAATAATTTCGTGTTTTGATGATAAGTCTCTTGTCACAACTATTTTTAATGATATGAAAATTAGTTATAAATAGTTCATGGTAGGAGGAGCCACTGACACTCACATAGCCAATTGTTCATAATGTTGATTGATGCGACTTTTTGGAGATTCCGGTGACGGAATACGGTGGAAGAAATTGAGGTTAAATCTTGATTTTTAGCAGTTAAAATGGTTTTTTAACTGCATATTTGGATTCAACACCCTGAAAAACCCCTCGGACCCTTTGATTGTGCAGAAACTAGCTATCAAACTTGCGATTCCAATAAATTGCTACCAAATTTTGACCGGAAAAACCCGCCGGAAAAACTTTCAAAAAATCTCATTATAGACAATTGCGTTCATAATGTTGCTTGATGCAACCAACAGAGCAGGAAAGATGAGAATGAAAGGATACAATCTTCCGTGTCTACTAATATTAATGTTTATTGTCCTTCATACTCAGGTCAATTATTTTGGCCCATTACCTGCACTTATTTGCAGTGCTAACGCTCTGTCGGCAGATGGAGTGGCCCTTTTACAAATCAAGTTATATTTTGCAGTTCCTCCGAATGTTCTTCCAAGTTGGAGAAACGACAACTCTTCTGATGTCAATCTGTGTAGCTGGGAAGGTGTAGGCTGTAGCAGTTATGGAAGGCGGGTCACATCAATTTCCCTGCCATACAAAGGGTTGTCTGGCCGTCTTTCCAATGCAGTTGGCAAGATTGCCACCCTGGAGAAGCTCGACCTTTCGGGAAATAGGTTATCCGGCATGGTTCCTAGCCAGTTAGCCAACTGCACAGAGCTTCGAGAACTCAATATCGCCAACAATTTCTTCACGGGCTTCATCCCTACGGAAATCGCGAAGTGTAGCCTTCTTACAGTTATGAATTTGAGTACCAACAATATATCAGGTATTATTCCACCTGCAGTGGGTAATCTAATAAGCCTGACTACGCTCGCTGTGGATACGAATAATCTCAATGGTATCATTCCTTCGTCTATCGGAAAGCTTGCCAATATTGATACAATCACAGCATACTCCAACAATTTCAATGGCTCTCTAACACCTGAAATCGGCAATTGCAGTCGGCTGCGACGTTTGTATTTCGACACTGCCGGATTGCAAGGAAAGATTCCACGGGAAATTGGGAGTCTGAAAAACATTATGGAGATGACGCAGTTTGGAAACTATTTGACGGGTACCATCCGTTCTTCCATCGGCAACTGCAGCCGCCTCGAAATCATTGCAGTTTATGTGAACTCCCTAGAAGGTACGATACCATGGGAGATAGCCCTGCTGGAAAATTTGAGATCTTTTTGGGTTTATGAAAATCATCTTACAGGCTCCATCCCCGAGGGTTTTTAAGTAGACTACCTAAGTTGGAGGCATTTGATGCATCATACAATAATCTGAGTGGGGTTATACCATATGAAATGGGAAATCTGAAGAATTTGAGAGTCTTGCACTTAGACTTCAATAACATGTCAGGTTCGATCCCCTCATCCTTTTCCAATCTTACAAACCTGCAACATCTAGATCTATCTTCCAATAATTTTGATAACACTTTTCCTGAAGGCCTCGGCCTCCTTCCCAATCTGGTAAACCTGCTTCTCAGTGAAAACATGTTCAAATGTCCACTGCCTCCTGCGCTTGGGATGCTCAGCAACATCGAGCTTCTTGATTCATGCTCCAGCAGACTGAACGGATCCATTCCTTCAGGGTTATGTAGCGGTAAGTCGTTGACCCGGCTTTCCATGTTCAACAATCGGCTCGAGGGGAACATCACCAGCCTTCTACAGGACTTCGTCTCACTACAACGCGTCAGGCTGTAGAACAACCTCTTCACGGGCTTCATACCAAGTAATATTTCTATGCTCTCGGCCTTGTATCACCTTGAGATTTCTTACAACAACATCCATGGAAGTATACCTTCTTCCATTGGACGGTTGCAGAACCTTACAAATCTCCTCCTTTCCAACAACAATCTGAGTGGCGCCATTCCTCCCAAGATAGGAGAGTTGAGAAATCTCAGAAGGCTCAATTTGAGCCGCAATAATCTCAGTGGAACCATTCCTCCAGCAGTAGGGAACTTAATTAATTTGGAGGTTTTAGATTTGAGTGAAAACTGGTTGGAAGGAATCATACCGGAATCCTTGGTCCATCTTACAAATCTGTTGACATTAAACTTGAGTGTAAACGCATTAACAGGAAGAATCCCCAGTTCCCTGGGGTATTGCAGACAATTAAGCGAACTATACCTGGCTAGAAATAAGCTGAGCATGACCATTCCTCTCGAGATGGGAAAGCTTGCAGCCAGTCTCAGATATGGGTTGGATCTAAGCTGGAACAATCTATCTGGATCTCTTCCTCCTCAGATAGGAAACTCGCACTTACTTGAATCCTTGGACCTCTCCCATAACCGCTTGTCTGGTAATATTCCTCAATCTCTCACAGATATGATAAGCCTAGATCATTTCAACTTCTCTTTCAACCTATTCACACGGTCCATTCTTTCATTAAGGGCATTTTTACAAGGCCCGCGGAATGCATTTGAGGGTAATCCAGGCCTTTTCGGACCACCAACAAGGAACAATTGTTTGGATTCAGAAGTAGCAGGTAAAATGGAAGAATTCAGCTCATCCCAAGTGGCAGGGATTACCGTTGCCTGTATTGGGACCCTAACTGTTCTCATGCTTGCGCTGCTATACGTTTTAAAAGCGTCAAAGCCGAACAGTAATAGACACAAGAAGTGTACTATTTTTTCAGGAGATGGACAACTCGGTATAGTCAAATACAGAGATATAGTGGAAGTTACAGACAACTTCAGTGATGATTACGTCATCAGCTCTGGCACATCCGACATGGTCTACAAGGTGATGATTGCAGGACAGGACAAAATTCTTGCTGCCAAATGTGTAAATTAGCAAATCATCATCCGGACAATATTCAATATTGAAGTCTGAGGCACGAGATCGAATCATTGAAATACGCCCGTCACAGAAACATCCTGCGTCATCGGGACCTCATAACAGACCATGATGGAATGAATGAGGTAATAGTTCTTTTGTGTGACTACATGGTCAATGGATCATTGTGGGAATATCTCGGCGGAGCATTGAAACGTCCTAATGAGAGGTTGGACTCGAAGTGTAACGCCCTAAGGTTTGTGCAACGGGCGAGCGACGGGTGCCCGGGCGCCCGCGCCCATCGGGCAGGCGTGCACGATGGCACGACGGAGGAGCGCGGGTGACATCGCAGAAAATGCGACGTTACCTCCGCACGAAATGTGACGATACTTGGACGATCCACGAATTTGAATGAAGTGCGATGGGAGTTTATACCCACAGTGGAGCGAGAGTTAAAGAGTGGGCCGACCCACGGTAGAAGGGGTAGGCCGACATTCAGAAGGCGTTCACAGAGGGGTGTTGATACATGAATTGGGAGGTCGGTTGGAGAACCAACGCCCACGAAGCATGGGTATATACACATGCGTTGAGGAGGCATGGCAAACCAACGAACTCGCTCATAGCTTCTTGCCTTTGCATATCTTGTGGTTGGTGCACATTTTTTATGCTCATAACTCATGCGCATGGCATGGTAAATGCGCAGAGGTACTACTCGGATTCTGGTTGGTTGAAGAGGCCGTAAGTTGCAGTTTGAGCACGCTAATGCGCAGGATTGTATGGAGTGTCTAGATGACCCGTGTGGGAACCCACTCTTAGTGCAAAGGAGTTTGCCAAGCACACTAGCATGTTGTAATCTGTAAAACTGATATTCTTAATAAACGGTTGGGTGGACTCACATTACGGGGAGTTTCCCCTCCCCTTTATACTTGTTGCAATTGTTGATGTTCCTGTTTTATAATTGCGATGTTTAATGAATGAGTATGGGCTTCATTAAGTATAAAGGATAAACATGTTTTACTTGGTTGCGAAAAACAAACTAAGTACCGGTTGTGAATTAGGCGTAGTCCGCACACATTAGTATTGTTAAAAAGAAAGTGTGGGGTGGTGTCGCAACTTGTCGGCATGGTTGGAAGACCACCGTAGGCTTGGGGGCGTGACAGTTGGTATTAGAGCAGGCTGATGACCGGGTTGATGAAGTGTTGAAGCATTGAAGTAGCTCGGTTTAGCTGGTTTGAGCAGGTTGCTCGTGACATTGGAAGCAGGTACTTGCAGGTGAAGGAAGCTAGTTTCACATAAGTGGAACAAGGGTCGGTTCATGGTTGCAGGGTGCTTGGTGAAGTTAGTAAAAGTTGGAACCGGGTGTCGTAGAATAGAGCAGGCGGTACTACGTGCTGGTCATACGATTTGGGCACTTGTCAGGTGGGCAAGTGGGACTACGTGTGGACAGGTATACACGGTTTGGGCGTTTGAACGAAGTACGAATCGGGGAAGACGAAGGACAAGACATGGCAGGTTTGGAAGAATGTGAAGGGAAGCTCTTGCTTACCTTATATAGGTTGAAGCGGTTGAAAAAGGAGAATCCCCGCATTCGAGAGAAGCTTGCTGTCTTGGAGGAAAATGTTGAAGATGAGCTTCTTCAACTTGGTTGGACAATGGAGCAAGTTGAACTTGTAGATTGTGCTTCCAAGGAAGAGGAAGTCTTGATGACCGATGATGTTGCAGACATGATCATGATGGAGGATGAGCTTGAGCTTGATCAAGTTGGACCAGGATCGTGCAGTTTGCATACATGTATGGATGACGGTACTCTCATGGAGAAACCTCATGATGATGTAAGTACTATTGATACATGTGTTTCATTTGAGAATTTGGTAGATGGACCATATGCAGGGAAGGGCAAAGCCAGTTTGCCGATGCTAGGGAGAATCTTACCATGGGTGCTTATGGTGAGACCTTGTATGGAGAAGCAATGGTTGTTGATTGTTGCAGGACTTGTTGGAGTTGTTTGTGACCTTGTGGTAGAAGGTACAAAGACTCGTGACAAGGGTGGAACTTCATGATCGTTGTGGATGAGTGGGTCATGCTTTAGCCACATGGCTAAGTGCCCGACATGACTCATGGACAGTTTGAAGGGCACACACTTGAGTTGCTTGGATGGAATTCTCATGGCCAAGAGCAAGAGAAAGTCTTGGTGGACACTTTGGTGCAGGAGCTATGATGGAGAGACTCATGTGATGATGATATGGTTGGGTGAACGAGTTCACTAGACCGAAGATTGCAGCTTGGATAGGGATGACTGATTGCTGTGATGGGTCTACTTGGTTGGACTACATGGACAACTTAGTCATGGACATCAGGTTGGAGACATGGAGCATGGCAGTCTTATGTAGGGACATATTGTGGGTGCACTTGTAGAGATGTCACTTATGGACATCCAATGAGGTGTTCCATGGCATGGATGTTGTGCAGATAGATGTGCTTGTGCGACATGAAGACTTATTACTTATGAGCCTATGGGGAGGTTGTGCACTGATGTACAACAAAGCCATGGACTTGGATGGAGTTGTGAGCAATCTATGGGGAATTCTTACTACATGGAGAGCTGAGGCATCTTGCAAAGACCTTTGGGTGGAGACTTGTATGCTTGCTTGAGTGTTGGTTGGGGATGACTTATGGAGCTCATGATGACATGAGATTGTTTTGACTTCTAGGAGACTTCATATATGGTGGACTTGGAGGATCTGATGCATTGAGGAGCTGAGGTCGGAGACTTTGGTGCAGGATGGGGTGCACACTTTCAAAGTACATGTATGGGCATGGCTTGAAAGAGTGACTTGATGTGGAGGATCGGTATGAGACACTTTGAGGTGATGGGGTTACAATGATGATGATGCCTTAGTGGCAACACTTGGGCATGGGTTGAGCCGAGACTCAACTACTTTTACACATGGGAGCTGATTGATCGTTGATCATGGGCAGCACATGGATACATGAGAAAGATGTTCTCTTGAGGCACTTGACTTGATAGAGGGAGGTGTTCTCTTAGAGCACTTGGCAGACTTAAGGGATGACACATTGCAGATGTGATGGAGGTAGCTCCATGGACATGGATGTGGAAAACCGAGAGTTGGAGATTGATGAGATGGTCTCTTCATATTGAGGAGACACACTTATGGATGATGTTGGGATTGATGTGGCTGATTTCATGTAGCACATTGGTACCAAACATCATGGACATGTTGCAGATGAGATGAGGACTACTTCATGGACCTGAGCATGGTTTACCTATGAGGATGGATTCTTGATCGAGTTCAGAATGTGGTAGGGTGTTCTGAGAAACGACCGATGGTGGCATGAGGATCTGCATTCTCATGGTTTGAGCGTAATGGTTGGACTGATCACCCGACTAGTTCAGACATGAGGGGCTAGCATGTACATAACGTGGTGGCATTGTGTTGGAGTATCATGGCAGCAGGTTCACATGGGAATGAGGTCAACACTACATGTTGCAGTGAGCATGTAGCTTGAGATGGAGGGGCCAACCTTCCACGATGGAGCAGCATGTGGATATTGTGACATGATGGTTGATTGTCATGGATTGAGAGGACTTCTGATTGTTGAGATGAGATGTTGGCACATGATTGAGGTGTGTTAACACTTGTTGACATATCATGGGTAGTTTTGCACATGATGGAGTGGACACTTTGTTGCAGTGGACATGTAGCTTAATGTTGAAAGGATCAGCCTTGCACGGTGGAGAGAAGCATGGAGAGATTGTGGCAAGTGGCCGGTGGTCATGGACATCTATGACATACTTTGGTATGGAATATCTTGGTGGAAGTTGGACACTTAGATGAAACATGATGGAGATGGAGGCCTACATATGTTGCAGGATGTTTGCCATATGTGAGGGGAGTCGACATCATGGATTGATGCTTGGAGTTGGGATGTTGTCGAGGATGACAACGACTTCAGGTGGAGGAGGATGTAACACCCTAAGGTTTGAGCGACGGGAGGGCGCGCCCACCGGGCAGGCGTGCACGACGGCACGACGGAGGAGCGCGGGTGACATCACAGAAAATGCGACGTTACCTCCGCACGAAATGCGACGATACTTGGACGATCCACGAACTTGAACGAAGTGCGATGGGAGTTTATACCCACGGTGGAGCGAGAGTTGAAGAGTGGGCCGACCCATGGTAGAAGGGGTAGGCCGACGTTCAGAAGGCGTTCATGGAGGGGTGCCGATACATGAATTGGGAGGTCGGTTGGAGAACCTATGCCCACGAAGCATGGGTATATACACATGCATTGAGGAGGCATGGAAAACCAAAGAACTCGCTCATAGCTTCTTGCCTTCGCATATCTTGTGGTTGGTGCGCAATTTTTATGCGCATAACTCATGCGCATGGCATGGTAAATGCGCAGAGGTACTACTCGGATTCTGGTTGGTTGAAGAGGCCGTAGGTTGTAGTTTGAGTAGGCTAATGTGCAGGATTGTATGGAGTGCCTAGGTGACCCGTGTGGGCACCCACTCTTAGTGCAAAGGTGTGCACTTGTCTATGTAAAGGTAGGTTTCCTGTGATTGTAAAAATTGGCTAAGTTTTGGCTTGGAGTTTGCCAAGCACACTAGCGTGTTGTAATCTGTAAAATTCATATTCTTAATAAACGGTTGGGTGGACTCACATTACGGGGAGTTGTCCCTCCCCTTTATACTTGTTGCAATTGTTGATGTTCTTGTTTTATAATTGCGATGGTTAATGAATGAGTACGGGCTTCATTAAGTATAAAGGATAAACATGTTTTACTTGGTTGCGAAAAACAAACTAAGTACTGGTTGTGAATTAGGCGTAGCCCGCACACATTAGTATTGTTAAAAAAGAAAGTGTGGGGTGGTGCTGCACCTCGCCGGCACGGTTGGAAGACCACCGTAGGCTTGGGGGCATGACAGGAGGACTCAGTATAACATTGCAGTGGGCGTGGCAAAGGGACTCAAATATCTGCACCAAGACTGCGAACCTCCAATAATTCACTGCGACATAAAGTCTGCCAACATATTGTTGGATGATGAATTTGTAGCACACATCGCAGACTTTGGACTTGCAAGGCTAGTGAAGAATTCATCAATAGATTCTGAATCAAGTTCTCTTCTAGGAGGGACTCATGGCTACATTGCTCCCTGTACTAAATCTCCATGCGTTTTCTCTTTGATCATCACGCATTTTTTTTTTTTTTTGAAATGTAATCATAGAGATCATCATATTCTATGTCGCGCTAATACATTAATGTTATGTGCAGAATGTGGGTATGGAGTGAAGGCATCAACCAAGCAATATGTTTATAGCTTTGGAGTGGTGTTGTTAGAAATGGTAAGCGGAAAATCTCCCGTGGTAGAAGAGGACAATCAGGAATTTGTACATATAACTGCATGGGCTGCGAAGAAGGCCAAGGAAGGGAGAATGGATGAAATAATTGGTAATGATTTGAGAAGGAGTGGTGATTATAATAACATGAAGGATGAAATAAGGATGATGATGGAGATTGCCACATTTTGCACTCGATCTGCACCCAATCTCAGGCCATCCATGAACGTAGTTCTTCGCATGTTTAGTCGGCCACAGTCTAACCACTACTTGTTTCTCCCTTCAGAAACTGAGATCTTAGAATGAAATTAACATTATGATGTAATCTTAGAAATATCGCTTTCTAATAAGTTAGGCAGTGAAGCTAAATTTGACTCAGTAAAGGATTCAATTTACTTGGGTGGTTTTTGCACTTTTGGTTTTGGCTATAGCGCTTTTTGTAATCAATCTACTTTCCCTCTTTATAAATCAAGGTTTTAGATTGAAAATAAAAGTATGATGTGATTTTTGACATAATTGAAAATAACAGCATGATTTAATTTTTGAAATATTTTACAATTCTCCGGTTTAGTTCTGTATTGTGTTAAGGTAGTTCAGTAAATTTGACTGGGCAATAAAGTGAATTTAAAATGGATGGTTTTTAAGTTCCAGTTTTTTATAATATATTTCTTTGCCCATAAATTTATTTTGCGATATAATTTATATTTAAATTTGTAAGTGGCATAAATTTACAAATACTTTTAGAAATATAGATTTTTAATTCATTCCAGAACAAGAAAATATGATGTCCTTAATATTATTAGTATATGTATTTGTATATTTCTCTATCAGTATTGTTCTCATTTCCTGACACTTTGTTGTGCACTTTTGTGTAAATACATCGATATTATTGGTATCCTCTTAGTTTCACTTGATAGGTGTGTGATACATAAAAATATTGTTTCTTCTCTTTTAGCCGAACTATAATAGGATGTGACGAAGCAATCTACAGGACCTCATACTTCTGTTGTTATAATCTATCTTTTGTAACATGTGTCCGAACATCCTATAATGCTATTCTTGTCTTACTGCGTGTTGCTTCATTGTCTACATATCCTTACCTTGAAGAGCTTAAATAGTTATATGAGGCAGAGACATGTACCTGAATATAGAAAACCTTATGACATTTTTCCGTTTTTTATTACATTTTTGTGTATTTAAACTGTAGGATGAGGATGGCTTTAATTACACTCTTGTTTGACATTTGTTTAACTTAATTAAATAATTTTATAATTAAAAGTGCATTTAATTAGCATAAGTTTATCGTTTTATTGCTATTATGTTTACTTCAACATGCTGGCTTATATGAAAAAATTATCTATTTTTTTTTAACTGCAATTTTTGATTTAATAGTGTAAAATTAAAAATGCCATCATATTCTCATAATTATGTTGTTAACAATAATGAAATTTTCATAATTAAATTTCTTACCTTCTAAATCATATATTCATTTAAATAATGAAATTTATAAACCTGATTATAATTTTACTAGGACATTTGTTAATTGTCAAGTATCACGATTTGTCTAGGCTTATGAAACGTCCTCCTATTGGCATTCTCCTATGTGCCCCCAAGGCTTGTGAAACGCTCTTCATTTTGCATATGCAACAAACTCTCGATAGCATTCATGTTTGCATATGCAAAAAATGCTCAATAGCATTATTAACTACACCTACACTTTTTAATTGAGTGTCATACATGATTACAGATTGTTATGCATTTTAACAAAGTTTGACAACCTAGGGTTTTTAAATATGAGTCCCGAGTAACATTACATCATTATTTAATGAATAAAGTTGTTGTAGTCATCGTGGTTGTTCCTAGAAGTTGAGAAATATGCCTTCACCATCCTGTGATAGCCTAGTCACTGCATGTACAACCTCATCTCTTATGTTAATTTTGTTGCTAATCTGGATGGCTCCTAGAATCCCGAGTGAAGTCAGGATAACCATAGTCACATACTCTTCCCAAATCCCAAGAGTCGTCAAGGCTACAATGAAAGGTACATGCATCAACCTCAACCCATGGAACTTATGTTTATTATAAAATTATTAGAGAATAGGTAAGAACCTAGCTCATGAATAATTGCATAAATTTGAAAGAATTGAAAAGGAAAATTGGAAGAGAGAATGAATTCGATATCGCAATATTGATGAGAGAATCAATATATAAATCAACTATGTTAAGCTTAACTACATGCAAGCACTAGCGTTCACTAAATCTAAGTGTGCTTTATGCTATGTTAATGTGCATGTACACCACATATAAACACTAAAGCTAACTAATGTGTGTGACACAGAATGTCAGCTCTCAAGCTAACTCAAGCTAACTAATGTGCATGTACACCAACATGACCCCTTAAGCATAACTTAGTTGAGTATGATGCGAGATTGATGAGTCCCAACAACAAGGCCATTTTAGGTACCCATTTAATATGCATGAAACATGAAAGAGGGAAAGCCTAGGGGGGAAGAAAACCCCCCCCCTCAAAATACAATGCAAAACTGAAAGAAAATAAAATTCTTATGCAGTTGTGTCATTCATCTCAAGATGATCTCACAAAATGTGAAACTTTTTCTAAATGAAAGTCTTAGTGAAGAAGTTGGCAGTCTGCTTAGAAGTTGAATAGTACTGCAAATTGACAACCTCATTGTGAATCAATTCTTTGATGTAGTGACTGTGGATCTCGATATATTTGGTTCATTGTCACCGCACTACATCTTTTTAAAACTTTAGTGTACTCTAATTACTGCACCATATGACAGTTGGATGATGGACAATGATACCAAGATCATAAAGGAAATTCTAAAGCCAAATGGCTTGAATAGCGGCATTGACGTCTCCTCTATACTCGGCTTCTGATGATGATAAAGCAATGGCAACTTGCTTCTTGCTTGACCAACAAATGGGTTGGATCCTAAACTAAGTACATAAATGGAGGTGGAATTGCCATCAAGGTTGTTGCCAACCCAGTCTAAATCTATGAACCCAATGAGATCTAAAGAACAATTTTCTGCATAATGAGTCCCATTGGTGGTTGCCACCTTAACATATCAAAGATGCACTTTTCAGCTTTCCAGTGTAACTCATATGGCTTATGCATGTATCCGGAAACTACTCTTACAACATATGAGAGATCAGGGGAGGAGTGCATGAGATAAAGAAGATTTCCCACAAGTTAATAGTACAATGCGTAATCAACCAATGATGCGTCTTTTCCATCCTCAAACTTTACCCCTAATAAAAAAAGTGTGGTTGTTGGTTTGCAGTCACTCATGTGAAATCGTGCCAAAGGATCTCTAGCATACTTCGTCTCAGAAATGGCAATCCTAGAACCATTCTAATTGATCTCTATTCCAAGGAAGAAATTGAGCAAGCTGATGTCTATCATAACAAATTTCTTATGCAATATAGTTTTAATCTCAACAATGGAAAAAATTGAACTACCTATTTTCAAAAGAACATCTACATATAGTATTATGATCAACATAGAGTCAATTTTCTTTAGAAAATAAACGTTGAAATTAGATTTGCAGCATACAAAATTTTGATGCAACAAATAGGAATCCATCTTTGCATACTAGGATCTAGGTTTTTTCTTGAGGCCATATAGATATTTCTTTAGTTTGCATATAAGAGATGAATATTGCATGTACCCTTGCAACTGCTCCATTTAGATTTCCTCCTAGAAATCACAGTGAAGAAAGGAATTCTTCACATTGATATGATGCACCTTCCACTGACTTGTTGTTCCAATGGAGAGAGCTAGCCAAACAGAATCCATTTTTCCCATTGGAGCAAAAGTTTCATCATAGTCAACATCATGTACTTGCTGAAAACCTTTGGCCACCAACCATGATTTATATTGACTAACTTGGCCATCTACTGCTTAATTAGTTAGGTAAACCCACTTGCATCTAACAAGTTTATGATTGGAAGTTAGGGGAACTAGGTCCTAAGTCTAGTTCTGAGAGAGAGAGTTGTATTTACCATCCATAGTTGGTTCCCACACAGGATGCCCAGTTGCTTTTGCATAAGTTTGTGGATCAAATGCATGCATGGATTTTCTTGTGGAGCTTCCTCAAACTAAAGTCTAGTAGCAATATCATCTAATAAATCATTCATGTTGTGTCATTTTTGTGCTGAAGGTTGTCGAGAATCTTTCGAACTACATTAGATAGTATTATCTTGATGTTCAAAAATTAGTGGTCCAACAAGTGTCGTAGGCAAGGCTCATCTACATTAGAAATCTTATTCGAATATTATTTTCCTATTCATCAACTTGTGGTGAGGGTAACTTTGTAACAAGTTCTTCTACTAGTGCATGCAAAGGATCTTCTTCAAACTTTATGCTCCTTTCAAAGATCTTCAGTGTTGATATCAAGCAGTTTGTACCCTTTGAATTCATTGGAATATCAAATGAACCTGCATTCATTTCTCTGAGGCTCCAAATCCTTTCTCTTCTCTATAGGAATGTGGATCTTGCTCAAGATCTGAAATTGCGAAAATGACTGACTTCAGGTTGCATGCTAGTCCAAGCCTCAAAAGGTGTTTTTGCCGTAACATATTTATGAGGACATATTTTCTGAATGTATGAAGAACAATTGATAGCTTCATCCCACAATTTTGATGGAAGAAATCTTACATGCAACATGAAACTAGCCATCTCTTTCAATGATTTGTTCTTCCTCTCGTCCACCCCATTTTTCTATAGAGTGTAAGGAACCACGTGTTGCAATTGTGTGCCTACTTCATTTAAAAGATTATGGATATATTTATCCATATATATATCAATAAATATATATGTCAACTTCCAAATTCCAACTTTATCATTCCTTTGAACAGATTCCTCTAAACTACCATGCATTTTGTCACATCTATAAGCACAACCTATTTATACCTTTAACAAGTAGATCAATAGACAACTTATCAAGTAGGATTCCATTTCATCAAATAGGTTGTGATCAAGGACAAGTCATCAAGTAGGTTGCCATTAAGGAAAACACCTAATTCATAATGCCAAAAATTTCTCGTATCGAGCTTCTCATTCTGATTCGTAAACCTTTGACCCATCGTTATGGTATTTTGTTGCATTCATTTTGTCACCTCTGAACTAACCTGTGAACTTTTTTACAAGTGAGTTTCCATGAAGGACAAAATATGCATCATAATGCCCACAAATTTCTCTTATTTGTGTTTGATAAGTGTGCTCTTTAGTAGCTATCGTCTACACCGTCTATCCCTTTTTCTCCTCCCACTTCACAATAAGCTGTGGACAGTATTTGGTAGCATGGTCCAACTGTTTATAATAGGTATAGGTCATGCAAGGGTTAGATCAGTATCGTGTAATATATCACAGTTTCCTATAGCTATAACGAATGACCAGGCCCTTTCCTCTTCCAAATCCTCTTCTACCTCTACCTTGATATCCCTATCCTCATCTCTACATCCCTTGATATCTTCCTAGATTATACATTCTAGGTGTGTTATAGATTGGTGTTGTAGCCTCAGATCCTTCTACCTCTTGTACCTCTTGCTTATATGTGGTGTGCTCTCTCATTAAATTTAATGTGCGAAAGGTATGTATATCATGTCCTACTAACTTGCAAAAGTCACAAAATAGTCTCTTAATTGAACTCTGATACTTCTACATCATCGGATAAGATGTTGGTATATGTCCCCAAACTTTACAAACCTCATGCCTGTTAATTCGATAGCTCAATGAAAAATTGCAACCATGGGACGAGATTTCTATTGAAGTGCTCAATTTGGATTAGGGGAAGTGTGTTTTTGATTTAAAATCCCACTTGTGCATATTTGATCAAGATGACCCTAAAACAAATTGGACACCCTTGGAAGGCTATAAATACAAGTGACCTCGACCTCATTTGGAAAAAGAATCTTGGATCATTATTCTATTATCTTTCTTATTTTTGGCTCAGACAGGCTTGAGGCATGTCCGTGGAGGAATGGGTTCACATGAAGGTGAAATTGTAGGAGATGAAGCTCAAATCTCTATTTTAGGGTTTTGGGTCAAAGTCAGGCATGTCACGGAGAAATATTGGCTACAACCACATGAAGGTTGGCTCATTTGTGTGGTTGAAGCCTTTGAATTACACACACTTCACATCATCCTTGTCGTCTGGACCTAGGGTTTGGTTTTTTAGATGAATCAAGTTTTTGTGAGGTTACCACTATGTTTGGCAGCTGACCAAAGACAATTATAGTTGACTGCAAACATCTAAAGAAAGGTTTCAGTTATTAGCGTTTTTAGGTTTAACTTATAGATATTTATTAGATGATTTTGTTGGATAGGTCTATGATTGAAGATATGTATCATTGTACTCTCTTTTACTGAATCGTTAAATGACAATATAATAAGAAGAAGAATTTTATGTAGGAATTTACAGGGTAAGTTCCTCAGACAGAACACCAAAAGGACACCACTCACAAACAGATCACAGATCAATACACCAGTATTTTGACGTGGTTAAAACCCTCAGAGAGGGAAACAGTCCACGGCCTGCGCCAACGTGGCTACTACAGGCAATTTATTAATAAAAGAATGAAAATTTACATAAGCTTCTCTCATGCACGGTTAACCTACAAATGACCCTCCATGCGCTTTAAATAGAATTCATGGACCAATCGGGTGTCAAGCCACGGATCAAGTGTCGGTAATACCGAGGAGAGAATGAACCGTCGGATCACTACATATCGTGACCGTCGGATTGTAAGTTACAAAATGTACAACGGTAAAGAAACACACTTTACCTAACTCTATACCTAACTCTATACTAGACCAAGTTGAACTTAACTATTTCCTATGTGTCGGAATATCCTAACATCCCCCCTTAAGAACAACTTGGGATAGGATTGAAGGATTTACAAATATGACACAATAGGAGAAGGAAGGAGGCACTAGAGCCTATCCCCCCTTAGTGACAACTTCCTGAACTCCAAGCATATATCGAAGTTTAGTGAACTTCGCCTCTGTGAGAGCCTTTGTGAAGATGTCTGCAACCTGATCATCTGTTGAACAATATTGCACTTCAAGAACATGGTCATGAATGAGCTTTCTGATGAAGTGCATGTGTAGTTCAATGTGTTTGCTGCGCTGATGCTGAACTGGATCTTTGCAAAGCTGAATGGCACTTTGATTATCACACCAAAGTGTAGTCGGATGCTGCTGCTCAAAGCCCAATTCTGATAGGATCTGACGAAGCCACAAGGCTTCCTTACTAGCTTCCACGGCACCACAATACTCTACTTCTGCTGACGAAAGAGAAATGGCAGCCTGTTTCTTACAAGCCCATGTAATAGGTCCTAAACCAAGAGTGAAGACATAACCGGCAGTAGACTTCCAATCATTAGGGTCACCAGCCCAATTAGAATCAGTGAAACCAACTAATAGAGAGCTGCTTTGGCACTGTAATGAATCCCAAACTGTACTGTACCTCGAACATAACGAAGTATTCTTTTAGCTGCTTTCCAATGACTTTCACGGGGGTTTTGCATAAAACGAGCAACAAGGCCAACAACAAAGGAAAGGTCAGGACGAGTATGGGTTAAATACAAGAGTTTTCCTACAAGTTGACGGTATAAGGTAGCATCAACTTCAGGAGAAGTACAAGAGACTGAAAGTTTGACTCCAGACTGAAAGGGAGAAGGAGCTGGCTTACAATCTTCCATGTGAAAATGACGAAGAATATCACAAGCATACTTGGACTGGGAAAGGGAAATACCCTCCTTGGATTGCAAGACTTGAAGACCGAGAAAATAGTGTAAGTGTCCTAAGTCTGTCATTTCAAATTTCTTTTTAAGGCTGGACTTCACATGGTTTATAAGGTTGGGATCACTACCAGTAAGAATAAGATCATCAACATAAAGAACAAGGATGATAAGAGAGTTGCCCACTTTCTTGGTGTAGACAGTATTGTCAGAATAACACCTAGAAAAGCCAGATTCTAAAAGAAAGCTATCCATTTTGGCATACCAAGCCCGAGGAGCTTGCTTGAGACCATAAAGAGATTTCTTAAGTCGACATACAAGGCTGGAGTCTGTTTGGATTAAGCCAATGGGTTGTTCCATATAGATTTCTTCATGCAAGTCCCCATGCAAGAAGGTATATTTAACATCCATCTGATGGACTTCCCATTTTAAAGAGGCAGCAAGGGAAAGAGCAAGGCGGATAGAGTTCATTTTGGCAACAGGGGAGAAGGTTTCAGTGTAGTCAATGCCTTTAACCTGTGAAAAGCCCTTAGCAACAAGACGAGCTTTATGTTTATCAACTTTCCCATCTGGTCCATAGTTTGTTCTGTAAACCCATTTACATCTAACAAGTTTGCGTCGCTTTGGTAGAGGAACAAGATCCCATGTATCATTTGCCAACAATTAAATGATATTCTTCATTCATAGCTGCTTCCCAATGTGGATGGCCTAAAGCTTCTGCAAAAGTGTCAGGATCATGATTTACTGGAGTTTCCTAGATCTACTGTTTCTGACTGCTTTCAGGCCGAGAGGACTACTCTGTTGTGTTCAGAGCATCTGTTCCAGTGAGGAACCCCTTTTGTTTCACGGGAAAAGGTTTCCGGTAGCCCTATTTGCGTCATTTTTAAGATCTGGAGGTATATAGTCTTTATTTGCAGTTTACTGTTATTTTCGCTCTGATAACATGTAGGAATTTACAGGGTAAGTTCCTCAGACAGAACATCAAAAGGACACAGCTCACAAACAGATCACAGATCAATACACCAGTATTTTGACGTGGTTAAAACCCTCAGAGAGGGAAACAGTCCACGGCCTACGCCAACGTGGCTACTACAGGCAATTTATTAATAAAAGAATGAAAATTTACATAAGCTTCTCTCATGCACGGTTAACCTACAAATGACCCTCCATGCGCTTTAAATAGAATTCATGGACCAATCAGGTGTCAAGCCACGGATCAAGTGTGGGTAATACCGAGGAGAGAATGAACCGTCGGATCACTACATATCGTGACCGTCGGATTGTAAGTTACAAAATGTACAACGGTAAAGAAACACACTTTACCTAACTCTATACCTAACTCTATACTAGACAAAGTTGAACTTAACTATTTCGTGTGGATATTTTTTCTTCTATTGTTCCTTTATGTTTCGTTGCATTGATGATGATGTTGTTCTTTCGACATAATTGCATATGTTGTTGAATAATTTCATAAATTTGAATAATGATATGATGCTATGGGGTAAATTTACTATGGAAATAATGAAATGCAATTATCAAAGCAAAGAACAATACAGTCCTAAGAAAAATTAACAATGCCATAGTACCCTATCATGTGCTAATGGATTCATAGCTCCTATGGACATGTATGTTGTCATATTTGCAAACTCATTCTTATAATGGCCCTCCTTGCATATAGTGCACCAAAATTATTCACACTTCTCTTTTCCTTTTGTTAGGTCCTCCAACTATATAGTTAAAGCTTCTAGTTGCAAGTGGAATTGCACCT
Source organism: Pinus taeda (assembly GCA_000404065.3). Taxonomy (NCBI): domain Eukaryota; kingdom Viridiplantae; phylum Streptophyta; class Pinopsida; order Pinales; family Pinaceae; genus Pinus; species Pinus taeda. The sequence continues at coordinate 109,068 of APFE031571673.1, read as the reverse complement.
TCATTACGTTATTTTCACTACCTGTCGGGGATGCTTCTAACTTCATAGTATTTCATAAAGCTTCAAGTTGTGCATTTTTTATTTATTTAATAACTAAACGCATGTACGCAACAATAGACATACAATAAACTATTCCCTATGCTACATGTCTAGAGTTGGAAACAATAACCAATCCAAGAAAACTTTAAACCATTGATCATACTCCCATACTAACTCTCTAACATCCCGCTAAATCTTCTTGCCTTTTGCAATACACTTAGACTCCACATTTGGTTTTTGGAACTACTTTAGGAAATCCTACATGATGTCTCCCAATTCCTTTTCCTCCTGTCATGATATTCTTGAATTTCATATACCAGGTTAACATGTAATCCCTAAACATGGTCTCCAACTATGCTACATTTTTCTTGTTCATCTTGCACCTACTTGACAATGTATGTTTCCTTGAACACAAGAATATGTTTCTGAGTGTCCTTTGACCTGACATTGTTAAAATATGGCATTCACATGGAAGGATGAACATCCATCATGGTTCTTTACAAACTTATTATATGTGATATTTTTTGCTAATTCAAAGGTACCTTGGGTTCTGTATGACTAATTCCATTTCTTGACCATCTTTACTATTCTTCTCACTAACTACAACAAATTACTGGATGATATTACTTCTTGGTTTGGTGATGTGTGCCGGGTCATCAGTTTGATGCAAGACATGGCCTACACAAGGTTACTATGATACATTGTTTCTTCTCATTCTAAGTTGAGTCAAGGGCTTCCTTCCTTGGTCATTCTTCTTTTGTTGCTTAATTCTTCTCTATATTCTACGTATGGAACGCAACTCAGCAGGTGTTTTGAACTTATTCCTTATTCCCAATATATGTGTGTTTCCTTCTTGTTCCTTTTCTAAACTCTCTTACTATCCTTCTATCTATCTCAGGTTCTAACGCAAGCCTATCTCTTAATTCACTACTGTGTGAAAATATTGCTGCGTTGCGAAACACTCTGTTGGCTTCTTCCGTTGTGCTTTCATCCTATGTCATTGTATGTTATCTAACACTCCATTTATCTTTTTTTCCTTTAGATATTTTATGTATTGACATCCTAAGATCATCTTGGTCTATTGTATACCTCACCCTTATTCCCTCAGGCTACCCACTCATCAACCCCTAGTCTCCCCATCGCGTGCAAAGAAAAACAACCACTCTTGGTCTTGGATTTCATTTACATTACTCCTTTTTTCATACAATAACATATTTATCTAGGTGAATAATGATCTCAAGAAACTCCATCACTGTCTCTTGAAAATTTCTCTCTTAGTTGCAGTATATGAATGAGTGCCTTCTATTGAAAAGTCAACAATGTAACCCTCCAATATGCTATCTAACTAGAAATTAATTGTACATGGGACTTTATTACTCACAAAATTTACTCTTCATATTATTTCTCGATTCCATTAGTATGTTGCAATAGAGCACCACTTTCCAACCTTTTCTGATAGTCATAGCAACCACTCAACTAGAATAGCGAAGAATTAAACAAAGAAATTTTTTTGTAAGCTTATAAAGGCATACTTTCACAACCATTCTTTCAAATCTATTTTTGGGTTTTTGGTATGTTCTGTTGCAAATTCGTGTTCCTTCATATTTACCCACTATTTTATTTCTTCTTTAGTTTTCCTCCACATCCCCTTCAATCATGGATCTTGGTCCTAGAAAACAAACCATATGTTCGAGCATAGAGGGCATACTTGTGTTCAATGTGAAATAACCAACAAAACCCCTCATACACTAGTCCTTTCAACATCACCCATTAGCAGGTGAAGTCTCACCCAAGGCATCTATGAGGGATTATAGGACCCTAGATAGATATGTAGTGATGAAGGAGACTTAGGTTTCGCAGTTTTCATTAGTCTTTCCCAATATCTTAGTCATTTAAAACCCAAACTTTAGGTATACACCTTTCTGCACAGTAAATCCATTATGTTCATCAGAAATAGAAAACATAAACAAAAATAGTTCAATACATTATGCATAGACATAGGAATAAAAAAAGATATTCATTAATATTGCAATATCTCCATTACATTTAAATAGTCATACCTCACGAGCATAATAGATTATTTGTTAGTGTGAAACCTTTACAAAAAATCAACTACATGATTAGAATACTAAATTATCCATGTCTATCACATATGCATGGCTCCTTATTACATAGAAGATTTATCTATTTATAGTTTACATTAGGGTGCAAAGTTGATGAACAACCTACTTTCGCTATGGGCGATAACTATTACCATGGGGAAGAACTCAAAACCTAATCCTAACATATTTCTTTGTTTCTCACATTTCACGCATTGACCCTTCCCTAACTTTTCTACGTGGTATCCTTCTTTGTGGTTTGCCTCTACACATATACAAAAATATTTCCTCAAAATTCTTCTCCAAAACAGATCCATGATGCTAATGGCTTGGCTCAGGAAGACGTGCACTCCATTAAATGCAAAAACATTCTAGCTACTATGATGAACATAGAGTTGAGGAAAGCTTATGATAAAGTGGACTGGTCCTTTCTCATGTCGATCTTGCTTCGGATTGATTTGAAGTTTGATGTGGTTTCCTAGATAATGGGTTGTGTGAGAACAACCAATTATGGTGTTCTAGTTAATGGTGAGCCATCATATTTTTCTACAGTTTCACATGGCACTCATCTAGGCAGTCCCTTATCACCTTTTCATTTTTTACTCACCATTAAAGGATTGAGTATATTAATTATGGAGGAAAATTAGAGGGTAAAATTAAAGGAGTATACTTTGGTTAGGAGATGGAGATAAATCACACTAATGCTTTGCTTTAAGCTTGGGTATTTTTGATGAATGGAAAATATTCAAAGGGATTTTGCATCGTTTTTGTGCGCCATGAGGCATGGAGGAAAGCTTGGAAAAATCAATTTGTTTGAACAACAACTTGGATGAAGCCCAAGTGAATTTGATCCAAGAAGTCTTTCCTCTCAAGTTTGTGTTAGGATATTCCGACACATAGGAAATAGTTAAGTTCAACTTGGTCTAGTATAGAGTTAGATATAGAGTTAGGTAAAGTGTGTTTCTTTACCATTGTACATTTTGTAACTTACAATCCGACGGTCACGATATGTAGTGATCCGACGGTTCATTCTCTCCTCGGTATTACCGACACTTGATCCGTGGCTTGACACCTGATTGGTCCATGAGTTCTATTTAAAGCGCATGGAGGGTCATTTTTCAGGTAATCCGTCTATGAGAGAAAGCTTATGTAAATTTTCATTCTTTGATTAATAAATTGCCTGAAGTGGCCACGTTGGCTCAGGCCGTGGATTGTTTCCCTCTTTGAGGGTTTTAACCACGTCAAAAATACTGGTGTATTGATTTGAGATCTGGTTGTGAGCGGTGTCCTTTTGGTGTTCTTTCTGAGGAACTTACCCTGTAAATTCCTACAAGAAGAAGATCATCCAAGAAGAAGCCCTAATACATCTTCTTCAACCATGATCAAAGTGATCAAGTGGAAGAGTTCATCTTCACTTGCCAAGTAACTATCTTTCATTCTATAATCAAGTTTGGTTAAATGACTTCGTGTTTGCAAGGATATCGAGAAATTGGTTGGGTCATCGAAATTCCTTGCATAATAAAGAAGGATAGATATAGTCCCTAGAAGAGAAGTCATTGGTATCTCTAGAAAAGTCCCTGAAGGTCAAGCATCATTTGAATGCATGGAAAAAGGATCAAGGGACTCAGAGGATTCTATGAAACCAATCAAAGGTCCTCTCATCCCTATGTAGCAAGAGAGGAGACATAAAAGAGATATATGAAATGCTAGAAGATATACTCTCTGAAATGTAACAAAGAAGTTCATATTACTTAGACCTGATTGAAGGTATCAAAGAATGAAAGAATATCTTCATGAGATCTCAATTGGGAGATCTAGGAGAGATGATAAGAAGATAATCACCATTGATCTAACTGATAAGCAAGGTAACAAATGTCCATGAACATGAAGGTTACCTCATTCAATAACTTGTGGTCTGTATGCTAGATAGAAAAATACAAGTTGAGGGAAAAAGTGTTGAAGGTTAAAGGACTCAAACATCTATAGAAAGGAAATTGAAATTTGGTCCTCAAATAAGACAAAAAAATTCTATGGGAATATTGTGAAAATAAATCTCATATCGTCATAAAGATGGAGGAAGCTGAAGAAAAGGGCCCAAGAAAGAGAGAGTAACAGATCTACTATGATTGAAATGGTATCCCTCCCAAAAGGGTCTTATCATAAGCTCCTAAATCTTTTGTTATAGATATGACCATGATAATAAGATGCATCATGGCATCATGGAAGCATTAGAAACAAGAGCTCGTGACATCATCATGGGAATCATGAAGGAAAAAATCCATGGTAGAAAAACGTGAAGGATATAACTCTTGGGAACCTCATTGGAAATTGAAGGAAAGGATGAAGTCATCTAGAACAAGGCTCATCATACATCAAGTCAAAAAGGAAACATGTACCAGATGGGGATATACAAGATCCTCAAGATTCTTTGATGGAATCCTCATTGGGGGGTTCACTAATATAGAGAGGAAGCAAGTGTTTCATCAAAAACTCCAACTTGTGGAGTTCATGGGATGATGGTATGATGACATGAGATATGAAGCAAATCAAGGGATTGAAGACTATTTCAATCATGGAAGCTGTTGGAAAAATCCTAGATGACCTAAAGAGAAAATGAGGCTTGTATATTTGTATTCAATATCATAAAGTTATGTCACATGGTTGCAGCTAACATGTATCATTACTTCTAAATTGAGAAGCATGATCAAGAGAAAAAAGATCTCCGCCTCTGAAAGGATGCAAGAAGGCATAAGTCGCACTGGATGAAACAACATAGTATGTCCTCATATGAAGTATGATGTGGTTGAATACACTTAAGAAAACTTTATTAAAAGCTTCTGGGAGTGGAATGTGTGAGGAAGGAAGATATTGTGAGATATGAAACCTTGATGAAGGCAATCAACATCCAAAAGACCAAGAAGACTTGACTAGGAAATCTCCCGGAAAGATATGAAAGCTGATGGAAAAGATGGAGACCCTTTATAATGGATATCTTTTGGATTTGTCAACATGTATGCAAGATGTTGATACCTACAGGAAGATGTCACAATGAAGAGCCATCTCGTAAGCTACATCTGGATTTATGTTATGTTTTGATTTATTGAATAATATCTGGATTGCTTCCTGTAGGGATATTGGAACAAGAGTTGTAAGTACAAGTACAACTAGCATTCATGTGGTGGATGGAAATCCCTGAAAGAAACATGATGACGAAGTAGCCATATGTTGAGGGTTCTAGATATGTATCAAGAAGGCCACTTTTCAATGAATAAAGGAATGACATGACGAACCAAGAAGGAAAGTAATGTATGGCTAAATATCCTACAAGGAAGAAGGTTGACTAAATTTCATGACATCAAGGAAAGAAATTGATCAAGCAACTGAAGGACCCATGAAGAAGAAGTTGTTGATGAAAAGGAGAGTCCCTGGTTAAGAGGGAGCTCTGACGAGTCCCTAATCAAGAGGGAGCTTAGATTAGGTCACCCCTGATTAAGAAGGAGTGACAATTTTGTTTTTCTATTTCATGTATTCTGCACTAGACTAGGACTAACTACCATAAGTCTTAGTGAAGGCTATTATCTCAAAATCAGGCCCTGGAAGGTTGCATACCAGGAAGACTTCAAGTAACTATTTCAAACCAATCTTTTAGCTAAGGCTTAGCCTCCTTAGCCTAAGAGGGCTCTCTCAAGGGAAAGGTTTTTGATTATGATAAAGATGGCTAACTCTTTGTGAAACAAATATATATGAAAATGGTGGAAACAATATTAACAGGTATCCACTGGGCTTATGGAGTCATATGTGATCTAGTATTAACAGTAGGATTGGCTTTGCATAAAAGTCAAGGCATTCAAATTTCAATATAGGTAGAGCACACCAAACACAAAAAAGACAGTCAAAGAGTATATGAAGGAAATTAGAACACTACAAGTGATTTCTAAGTAATCAAATACTCATAACACTATAGATAATGAAAAGACAACAAAAGGAACTCATACATTGAAGTCTATATGATTCTTGAGAAGCATAAGCCAGTACTGTATTACCAGAAAAACAGAGTCTTTACATAGACCAATATCAGAGCTTTTTCACATAAATTTCGAACCCCAATTACATTGCTCTTTCTCCTATATATAGAGCTCTTCTACTTAGCTGAGATTCCTCCTCCAGCATGAGGGGAACTCGAATTCTACTTCTAATGACACCTATTTAACTTTTAACTGCCTATTAAATGTAATAAACTGCAACTAGACTTTCTAGAAATCTAAATCAAATAGGATTCCAACTCCATATTATGATAATAATATCCTTAATTACAATCATCCTCGTTCTTTGACACGTGGTCCCTTTTTAGTTTGGCTGTAGTGGATGTTTAAAACTCCATACTAGTCTTTAATGTCACATCTTTTCCATTTCTCCTGAAACATAGGAAACTACACCTGTTTATCGGCCTTAGGTTTGCCTCAAAAATGTTCGAATCCAAAGAACCATGCCTTTCATCTTTGATTATCTGATATATGTATCAGATTGCCACGTCCTTGATGTGCTGTCAATCTCTTTTATGTGTAAAGGAAAAAAATTTTTCCAAACTGTCTGACATATCTTGGACTGTCGTAAATGTGCTTACTTTATGGAAAAAAGTTTAGAGTTGAATTTGAATACATGTTTCTTCCACTTGTCTTAGCCTTGTTAAAAGTTGATAGCTTGAGATGATCCCTTGAAGACACTCCCTTTTCAAAATTTCTTCTTATATTTCAAAATCTGTTGACTGAGATTAGACTGTGTAGCTTCAGCAGTTTCGTAGTGCGGTACGAAACTGCTGAGTGTAAGCATCACCTTCAGCAGTTTCGTAGCGCTCTACGAAACTGCTGTGTTGTTCCAAAAAACACAGTTTTCTTTGACTAGTTCAACCAAAATTTTGTTATTTTGAGCCTTTTGCCACTTAGATGTTCTTTCAATTGCTCCAAGGCCTTTCAAAACTGACTGGAAATGTATGATTCTTCAAAAATATTATACCAAGCAAAACCATCAAAATTTGAAACAGAGCCTTACTTGAGATTTCTTTAAAGAGATTCTTTCAGCTGGGCTAACTGTATCCTCAAGTCTTCAATTTGTTTTTTCATGACCTTGATCCCGGATCTGAGGTTTGTATTGACCTTTCGAATAAATTGAGCTTCCTTTATTGCAGGCATAGTCCAGCTACGGAATTGAACACTAAAATCAACCACCTCAGGAATTTGAAATGTTTGGTCCTCCCACCGAGCTTGCATTTGATTAAAATAAGCCTCCTTAATTGCAAATTTCCTGGCAGCTTTTTTTAGTCTAGCAATTTCAAAGTTAGCCAATTCCAATATTTTTTTCAAAATTTTCATATTATCTTCTTCTTGAATGGCAACTATTTTTCCTTTATCCTTTCTTTCATGGGGCTGTGTCACTTCCCCTGTTTCATCTGCATTTGGCAGTACCTCTTGTATTTGTTTAAGCTTCCTCGCAATGGGTCTCCTGGGCTGGAATACAAATTGATAAACCTGATCATCAAAATTTAATTTCTTCTGAGGCTTTGACTCTCTTAGCTTTTTATTTTCCCGTCTCTATCAAATCTGCTTGCACTAGTGGAGATTCTTCAATGTCAATGGCTTGCAATAAGTCATTTAAGTCTCCTTTTGAAACAGGGGTTTCTTCAATAGTCACTGACTTACCCTTCTCCTTAGCTACCTGGCTCCTAGTCCTTCTTCTTTGAACTCCTTCACCTGTGCTTGATTCATGTGCTCTTTCTTTAAACTGAGTTTTCTCTATAAGAGATTGCTGGGGTGTATCTTGAATAGTCAGTGGCTTGATGGACTCTCTTACTTGTTTCCTTTCTTTCAATTTTGAAAACCTCTTAGATCTTGTCTCTATTTGATGACCAATTGTTGTTGGAATATTTTTTGCAGCTTGAGGGTTGAGACTAGTCTCATTCTTTAAACCAGACATGAATAGAAATGTGTGCCAGTCCCTACCTACCCTCTGGAGCTCATGCAGAACTATCAATTTAACCAAGCCATGATGGAACAATGAAGTCTCACAGGCTTCTTTCTTTAACTGTACCTTATCACACATTTTACTTAAGCTATGGAATAAGTAAAAAGGTAGATCAATAGATGCCTTACCTGTGAAATGCAACAAAAGTTTAAAATGGTATTAATATACTTTATTGTATCTTCCTTCACAGGTTAGGTACTTTTGTATACAAGTAAGTAGATTGGCATATGACTCTTTCACATAACTTCTAGGAACAGACTTGTTTAAGTCCGAATCAATGAATTATTGCTTTAGAAACTCTTTGCATGGATTCATATCAAATTTAAAATTCTTAAACCAACTTTCTTGGCCCCTTGGAATCTCTGTAACTATGGAAATCATGTCTGGTGAAACCTGCAATTCCAGCATACCAACCTTTGAGTTTAGTCCTATGAAATTCAGGGCAAACTCCTTGGTAACTTGTGCATGACCTCCTTGGAGTTTCTTGCAAAAGTTCCAACATCCTACTTGTTTGAATGCACGCTCGACTTCTTTGTTCTTCAAGGTTATGTCTAAACCTTTAGGCTCATTTCTCAAACATTTGACTGATCTGTGATCTTTCCTTTCTGTTGATCCCTCTGTGAATGTTCAGTGAAATGGAGGTTGGAAATGCTAGCGTTGCTCAAACTCCAATCTCTACCTCGCTTGAGTGACTGCCTTGCTTGGATGACTGCCTCGCTTGAATGACTGCCTTGCTTGATAACAATGTTTCTAAATTGAAATTTTGCATACTTATTTCTCATGCAACAAATACAATCATCATTAAGACTGTACATATCTAGATTTTCTTGAAACTTTCAATCCATGTGTATCAATATACCTAGCGGATGCAATGATGGAGATAAGCGGTTGGATATGATATGGGGAGTGCATAAACTGACAATGAATGATGCAACTATAGCTTAACTTGACAGATTTTACATTTAGGAAAGATTCGTTGCGGAATGCACGAATCCCCGATTTCGTAGCGCAGTCAGTTTAAATTTTGAATTATGCACTGCGAAATCACCTAAAACATATCGCGCTGCGAAATCACTTAAAAATGTTGTGCTGCAAAATCACTTCAAAATGGTTACATGAGCTACGAAATCACGTAAAGGGCTTTGTGGCACATAGTAACTTTTTAAACAAAACTGACACATGGCTATGAGACCGGTGATGAATGAGAATGTATATTTGACTCTAAGACTCCTAAGACTCAGACTGTAAGGCAACAAGCATCAAAGTTAGACTAGCACTGACTTTTACCATAAACTAACATGAGACATTTTGGTATTAAAATTCTTAAGTGATAACAAAGGCCATGAAGAGAAATGTAGACATGTGATGGATGTATCCTCCCTAATTGAGAGGGATAGATAGACACATCATTCTTGTCTTCACTTGAGAAGAAAGAATGGATGATTGGGTAATAATATTGCATCTAATGCTCTTTGAGGATGTGTAGGGCATTCAAGATAAGAGCAGGAAAGAGGATCGATATTGATTGACGGTTGGGAACCCAAGATAAGAATAGTCCTAGAAGGTCATACTCAGTGAACACCTGGGTGGGTATGTACCTTGAGAGACAATGATGAAGGCATTTATAGCCATTGGTCTTTCCAACATTGTAGCTCATGGTCTCATGGAGAGATGGATTTGTTAGTCAAGGCCTTGCACTGTGACAATTCTGGTTGATATGATGCTATATAGATGGGATTATCAATTTGATTCTTCTTATGAGAAATTATTCAGACTGAGAATGACCAAGTACCATTATGTATACCTCCCTACTTAAGAGGGAGTGTTGAAAAAATTGTAACTAGGTATGGTCGTCATAATGACATGATCTTTGTAAATGATGAAATAAAAGAAATAAAATTATTTTTGTATGCCTTGCTACATGGATTTCATGAGCAATAGGTTTATTTATTAGTGGCTCCCATTGAGAGCCTTGGGATTTATTATTGAGTCAAATAGGTCAATGTCATGTATGAAGAGATCTTCTTGAGCATATGTAAAATATATATGAATCAACCTAGTGTCTAGAAAATCCCTCCAAAGAGTCAAGCACAATCCTCTTGTTGTTGGCCTACAAAATGAATTAAATGCACTCATGTCAACTCAATTGAAATGACACATCTCCTCATGAACACAAATCGGCTAATTTATCGAGGACGAACTACTATAAATACCCAACTAGGGTCTGTGCAAAAGTAGAAGGTACAGAACTTAGATCCTCTAAAATTTTGGATGAGTACAAAGGTATAGTATTTCAGATGGGTAAAATAGGGTACATAACTCAAATTCCTTTGCACCTTCATGGGTAATTATAGAAATTAATTACAACCTCAAGTCCTTTTAATCTCAGGGATCTCTGCTCTTTGGATGGTTATCTCAGTATGAAGTTTCTTGGCCTCCTTACAGTCCTAATGATCACAGTCTCAGCCTACTGATAGAGTGATCTCTGAAGCAGCCTTATAGTCTCGACATACTTGTGAAGAGAAGGATCCTAAAGTGACACTCTCTTTCTTGGTATGTATTCTGGAAGAAATCATGATATCGGTATAGTGGTAATCATGATCTCAATAATGATCTTAATGAAGACATAGTTTCAAGGTTATGGACTTGATGAAGATCTTGGTGCAACTCTCTAAATATCTGAGTATATAGATCTCGATGTCATGGTGAATTTATCAATGAAGGATTAGCATTGATCTCAATGAAAGTGCAACAATAATGTCAATGAAGGTACAACAAGGTGTAAAGATCGTAGCGGTGCAATAATCATGACTTCGATGTAGCAGCAGTGATGATTTTAGTAACAGTGATGATGATCTTCACTATGACGAAGAAGAAGATTGGTGTCTTGGTCTTGGAGTGGCTAAATAGGTCAAGGTTCATGGTCTTTGTATTCATCAATTAGAATCTAAACAAGAATAATTTTGTGTGGGTTTTCCTCTCAAAGAGTGAGAGGTTTTAGCCCTAGCAGAAAACCAACTTCTTGTGTTCTTGTCTCTTTTGTTTTGGTAAATATTTGATGAAATAAGAAAACACACTCTAATAATATCAAGCAAATATTGTGCTAATAAAGAAAAGTTAAAAATACCTCACAAATTGTTATCATGGCAAGAAGAATCTTATCAGCCTACATTGCCCTAGATCCTTTAGCAGTTTGCACTTTATAGAATGACTTTATTGCCTTACTCCTTTAAACAAGTTGTAGTAATATATATAAAGAGAAATTTACAAAATGACACTTTTTATATTTAAATTCCAAATTTCAACGAAAATATAAATAAATCTAAAAATAAGAATTGAAATAGAAATAAATTTAAAAGTTAACATGTACATGAAATCAATGTCTTAGATATTGAAATGTACATCTAAATTAATGTATTCAAAATTGAATAGAATTAAAATAGAATTGAGATGTACACTAAAATAAATTTATTAAAAATTTACATGTACATTAAAAAAATGTGTCTAAAATTGACATCAACTTGTCAGAAAAATAAAAAATAGAAGCGCACATTGAAATAGAAATAGAAATTGAGCTTGACTTGCACACTGAAATAAACAATTATGTATATGTCAGTTGAATAGAATAGTAGGTGACATGTTTCTGTATCAATTTCTAAAAAAGAGTACATAAATATAGGTTATGAAATAAACACTAAAATCATGGCATATCGAAATTGATAGTTGAGAATAATTTGAAGCGACACGACTTGAAGTAAAAATAGAAAATGACATTGAAAAATAGATAGTCAAAGAAATTAAAAATGAAATAGACATTGAGATTGAAACAAAATTTAAAATTAAATTTGGTACTGAATACAAATTGATATGTACAATAATAAATAGAGAATGAAATATAAGTTTTACACATGTTTTGTATATGTAAAATTTTTCTTAATTAGTTTGTAAGACAATATAATCAAAATGTAGTAGAAAATCTAGGCAATTTTGGATCTAATGCTTTGGGTAATTGGGACCACATTCCCTCTTCTTCCTCTAAAAGCGAGTTAATCTCCAAAAAACTATATGTAACGGGAGCTTGCTCAATTTTCCTTTTGGAATAGAAATCACAATATCTGATCTTGCTAAAAAAAGAAGAGGATAGAGAATGAAATAGAAAATCGAATTTAAATTGAAATTGAAATAAAAAGAAACTGGAAGAGGAATTAAATTGATTTTTCACTTAAATCGGTTATGTAAAGAAAGATTTAACAAGTAGTCAATGAGCACACATGTTCAAAGTGGTCATTGAGAATAGGTCATTATCATTGTTGGAACCTCAGAACCATTGAACAAAACTCACAATTAACATCTAGACTTTTTCCACTTATTAACTTAATCAATTAAATAAATTGTGATTATCTATGTCATGCATAATTTGTATGTTTAGATGTTTCTATTTCCATTTCAGAAGTGTAAATCGAGATATAAATAAAGTAAGAAATAGAAATTTGAAATTGACATTGGATAGAATATAAATAAAAAATGACATGTACATGAAGGCAATGTTTTAGAAATTGGCATGCACACTGAAATCAATGTGTTAGAATTTGAATAGAATTGAAATAGAAATAAATTTAAAAATTGGCATGTACATGAAATTAATTTGTTATAAATTGACATGTAAATTTAAATGAATGTATTCGAAATTGATTAGAGTTGAAATAGAATTGAGATGTACACTAGAATAAATGTGTTAAAAATTTAGATGTACATTAAAAACAATGTGTCTAAAATTTACATCAACATGTTAGAAATTGAAACAAAAATACAAGCTCACATTGAAACAGAAATGAATTGAGTTTGATGTGCACATTGAGATAAACAATTACATATATGTATTTTGAATAGAATATCAAGTGACATGTTTGTGTATCAATTTCTAATATGTTGAATTATACAGAAATATATGGTGAAGTTGCATTTGAAGTAAACATTAAATCATGACACATAGAAATTGATAGTTGCAAATAATTAAATGGAGCAGTACTTGAAGTAAAAATAGAATTTGAAATTGAAAAATCAATAGTCAAAGAAATTAAAAATGAAATGGACGTTGAAATTGAAACATAAATTAAAATTAAAATTGGAATTGAATAGAAATTGATATGTACAACAACAAATTTAAAATAAAATAGAAACTGGAATTTGAATTCAAATCAAAATAGAAATAAATTGGAATAGGAATTGAAATTGATGTTTTCACATAAATCAGTTATGCAATGAAATTTTTAATTAGTTAAAGAGCACGCGTGCCAAAAGTGGTCATTGAAACTAGATCAATATGGTTGTATAGAACTCTGGAATCATTGAAAAATCTTGCAATTCACATGTAGATTTTTTCTACTTATTAACTTCATCAATTAAATAATTTGTGATCATCTATCTAATGAGTAATTTGTATATCTACATGTTTTTGTTTCTAATTTCTAAAGTGTAAATGGAGGTATAAATAAAATAAAAAATAGAAATAGATATAGAAATTTGAAATTGATATTAATATTGAATAGAATATAAATATAAATTGACATGTAAATGAAGGAAATGTTTTAGAAATTTGCATGTACACTGAAATCAATGCATGAGAATTTGAATAGAACTAAAATAGAAATAAATTAAGAAATTGGCATATGCATGTTGATTAGTGGTTGTCATTGATGTCAACCCAAGCAGCACCAGGGGCTACCCCGATCTTGCATGGGAATTTTGACTTGACAACTTACTCTATTTTGAGTCAAGGATATTCTATATGGATTCTACTCATCGAGATGTTTTCTTTGATATATGGCACGCAAAGTATTTTTTCACGGTTTGAGAGATATTCGTGTTTGAAGTTAGTAACCCGAGTTAGTGGGCTAAAACCCTATGGGGTTGTGGCATGGTACTCATAAATTTGTTGTGGTCATTGAATAATCAATAATTAATAATAAACAAATTGCTCATAAAATCCCTCCAACGTTCACTTTTTGAGGACCCTCTCAAATCAAGACATTCATAAAAATAATGACCCTCATATCCTCCTCTACTAGGGATTTTGTGGCTTCAAACAGGCCATCATGGAAGCTTCATTCTAACTTTGTTTCAGCGAAGCTTCAAATCTTGAAATTAAAACGCATTTGAACCGAAATCTTGATAAACCTCGTGACCAAATTTCAGATCTTGGTTTGCTATATTGTTAGAGATATGATCTGAGAAATTTAGGGTTTTTCAGGCTCCTGAATTCCATGTCAAACAAATGACGTTGGAAAAATCATCATAACTTTCTCTTCAAGCATTGGTTTTAAATTTCATAAATAGAACATATTGTAATTTGTTGAGTAGCATTTTTAGGGTTGAATGTCACAATAGTGACATGTGGAACTTTGTAAAATTTCGCTCTACTGAACTAGTCTATAATTAGGTCATTGTGGGATATCGGGCATAACTCTTTCTTGAAGAATTCAATCTTGATTAGACCTATGGGATTGGAAATAGGACTTAGAGGACTACCACAATATGGAATTTCAGACTCTGGAGATGTGAAATTACATAGATACAAACGATTCAATATTGAGCTCCTAGAAGGAAAGACAAAACATGCATTCAAGGATCACTCCAGTAAGGACCACACATAAACAATCAAGGGTAACTCTCCTACAACAAGGTATGTATGAGTAGTGTTTACATTTGAAATATGAGTATCATCTCTTATATATGTTTTTGCACGACAACATAAGTACATAGAGGGTCTTGGTTATATCTCTATGTCTATATGTCACAGTTAGTTTTGATACCACATTTTAGATGTCCTATTCTTGATACTACACATTTGATGCTAAATATTCTTGATGTTACACCAAGTCTGCTAGATCTATATGATGTTGTAAGTTCATGTTACTCGTCTTGTCATAGTTGATAGAATGGTCTCTATTGTTGTACTTATAACTTGGTCCAACACAAGTCTAGGGTTTGTCATTAGTTTTTATTGTATATATCTTTAGGTTAGTTTTGGATATAGTCTTGCATACAGTCCAGGCCTATATCAAAAGTGGGAGTCTTTGTCTACTGATGCAACAAGTCAACAAAAAAGGTGACAAGCACACTCCAGGTATGCATTGTAATTTTAATTAAATTTGTATTTATTCATTATAATGTACTTACATGTGTTTTGGAGGCAGAGGTAAGTTGAAGGGTATTTTATTTTGTTTTGGGATTGGTTTTGCTGGGAAAATTTTGCATGCAGTAGAAGAACATTTAGGTACAACTTCAAGAAAGAATTCAAGAGCAAAAGTATCAAATCAAAGGATGCATTGTAGTGGGACATCCTTTGAAGACGTGACAACCATCCGTATATTGTGAAGAAGTGTCAAGGCCAAGAGTCATCATTGTAAAGTTTTAAAAGAGTCATTTGTAAAAGTGTCATCATTGGAAGAGTCATTATTGTAAAAGAATCAATCTGCCTAGAGTCAAAAAGGAATTATTGGCAGGTATAGGAGTCTCTGTTGTGATGATGTCATGGTTGGGTTGCAGGTCATGGTGTAATTGGGTGTTTGGTCAAAAGCATTGTAAATCATATTATATCATGGATCATTCTCCTTGGTACAATAATCCACACTCTTGTCTCATTTTAGTCATTATAGGGTGGCAGGAAGGTGCTAGGAAGGTGTATGAAGTCGCCTACAGGTTGGGGCTTGTGAACACTTCAGGGTGGTAGGCTGGTGTTAGGGCGAGTTGTGGATCGCTAGGGAGTTGGGGCATCCATTCAATTGACTACTAAAGAAACTGGGGTGTTCGGGGGTCCTTCCAGTGGGAGCTAGAGAAGAATGCTTTTCTGGAATTCTAGGAAGTTGTTTTCATTTTAGTTGGGGCTGAAGATTAAAGAATTTATTAGAAAAGTGTTCAGTGGTTTTTTACTCGGAGGGGTTTTCACCTAAAATTATTGTGTCTACTATGTTCTTTTATTTACTATTATTACTACATAAACATTAATAATAATTAAAGATTAACTAATGCTCTAAAAAGATTTAAAAGTGCTAATTGCTAAGGAATATTGATTCACCCCCCCGCCCTCTTAGTATTTCCAACAGCGCATGAAATCATTGTGTTAGAAATTTACATGGACATTTATATGAATGTATTTCAAATTGAATAGAATTGAAATAGAGTTACGATGTACACTAAAAGCAATGAGGTAAAAATTTACATGTATATTAAAAACAATGTGTCTAAAATTGACATTAACATGTTAGAAATTGAAATAAAAATAAAAGCTCAAATTTAAATAGAAATGGAAATCGAGTTTGATGAGTACACTGATATAAACAATTATGTATATGTATGTTGAACATAATAGTTGGTGACAAAATTCTATATCAATTTCTAATATGTAAAAGAGTACATAAATATAAGGTGAAGTTGCATTTGAAATAAACATTAAAACCACAACATATAAAAATTGATAGTCACAAATAATTCAAAGCACCACAACTTGAAGTAAAAATAGAAATTGACATTCAAAAATCCATATTCAAGGAAATTAAAATTGGAATAGACATTGAAATTGAAACAAAACTTTAAATTATAAATGACATTGAATAGAAATTGATATGTAAAATAATAAATTGAAAATGAAATAGAAACTGGAATTTGAATTGAAATCGAAATAGAAAGAAACTGGAATATGAATTGAAATTGACTTTTTCACTTAAAGTAGTTATGTAAAGGGAGAGTTAACAAGTAGTTAAAGAGAACACATGTCAAAAGTGGACATTGAAACTAGTTCCATATGGTTGTATGAAACCTCGAAACCATTTGACAAATCCAATATTTGGCGTGTAGAGTTTTTCCACTTATTAACTTAATCAATTAAATAAGATGTGATCATCTATGTAATGAAAAACTTGTATGTTTAAATGTTTCAATTTCACTTTATAGAGTGTTAATGGAGATAGAAATAAAATAATAAATAGAAATAGAAATAGAAATTTGAATTTGGCATGTGACATGTGAAATGAAATCAACTGTTATAATTTGAATAGAATTGAAATATAAATAATTTTAAAAGTTGGCATGTACAGAAATAAATGTGTTAGAAATTGGCATGTGCATTTAAATAAATGTATTCAAAGAATAGAATTGAAATGGAATTGAGATGTACACTAAAATCAATGTGTTAAAGATTTACATGTACATTAAAAACAATGTGTCTAAAATTGACATCAACATATTAGAAAATGAAATAAAAATGTAAGCTCACATTGAAATAGAAATAGAAATTGAACTTCACGTGAGCATTGAGATAAACAATTATGTATACGTATGTTTAAGAGAATAGTAGGTGACATGTTTTTATATGAATTTCTAATATGTAAAATAGTACAAAATTATAAGGCAAAGCTACATTTGAAATAAACACTAAAATCATGGCATGTAAGAATTGATAATCGCAAATAATTCAACGCAACAAGAATTGAAGTAAAAATAGAAACTGACATTGAAAAATCAATAGCTAATGAAATTAAAATTGAAATTGGCGTTGACGTTGAAACAAAAAATTAAAATTAATATTGAATTTAGTAGAAATTGATATGTACAATAATATATTGAAAATGAAATTAAAAAATAGAATTTAAATTAAAATCAAAATAGAATGAAACTAGAGTAGGAGTTGGAATTGACTTTTAACTTAAATCAACATATTAGAAATTAAAATAAAAATAGAAGCTCACATTGAAATAGAAATAGAAATTGATCTTAACGTGAACATTGAAATAAAAAATTGTGTATATGTATGTTTAATTGAATAGTAAGTGACATGTTTTTGTATCAATTTCTAATATGTAAAAGAGTACATAAATATAACATCAAATTGTATTTGAATTAAACACTAAAATCACGTCATATAGAAATTGGTAGTTGTAAATAATTCGATGCAGTAGGAACTGAAAAAATAAATAGAAATTGACATTGAAAAATTAATAGTCAATGAAATTAAAATTTAAATAGATGTTGACATTGAACCAAAAATTAAAATTAAAATTGGTATTGAAGAGAAATTGATATGTACAATAATAAATTGAAAATGAAATAGAAACTGGAATTTGAATTGAAATCGAAATAGAAAGAAACTGGAATAGGAAGTGAAATTGAAATTTTCACTTAAATCAATTTTGTAAAGAGAGATTTAAAAAGTAGTCAAAGAGCACACATCTCAAGAGTGATCATTGAAACTAGGCTGTTATGGTTGTATGGAACCTTGGAACTATTGAAAAAATCCCGCAATTGACATGTATAATTTTTCTACTTATTAACTTAATCAATTAAATAAGTTGTGATCATATATGTAATGAGTAATTTGTATTTCTAAATGTTTCTATTTCAATTTATAAAGTGTAAATGGAGATAGAAATAAAATAAAAATAGAAATAGAAATTTGACATTGAAATTAACATCAAATAGAATATAAATAAAAATTGACATGTACATGAAGGCAATGTTTTAGAAATTGACATGTACACTAAAATCAATGTGATAGAATTTCAATAGAACTAAAATAGAATTAGAAATTGAGATGGACACTAAACTCAATGTATTATAAATTAACATTGTACATTAAAATTAGTGCATCTAAAATTGACATGTGCATCGGAATCAACATGTTAGATATTCATTTTTTTTTGTTCTTCTTTCCCCAACAAGAGCTTTGTAGGACGAAGGCAAAGCTGGTGGCGAAGCAGTTAGTGTTTGGAACCATGCATAAGTTTTCCAGAGAAAAGTATATGGTGCAACATGGAGATCAGGGTGCATGGTGATAGGAGTCAACCAGTAGTGGACATGTGGATTGTACTTGTAATTAGGGTTGGGTGCATTGGGAATGATGCTAGGGGGAATGGAAGCATAGGGTGGAGGAACTAATAGCTATTGCAATCTCTAGAGGTCACAAGTAGCAGACATGGGAGGAAACAATGGTCAACCAGCAAGATTATGTCAATTTGGACCCCTAAGCCTTGCGACATCCTGTCAGTGTGGGGTTTGATTTCACAGAGCAACATATTGAGAAGTTCATTCATTTAGGTGGGTTTCCAACTAGGAAATGGAGAGGTCTAGGGGAGGGTTGGATTCGGGGAAGCGTTTTAGGTTTTTTGGAGGAAAACCTATGTAGCTCCAAAGAACATGCATAGGGACTTGATGGGAAACCAGATAGGAGGCCGATTCTAGAGCACATCTCGGTAGTCTATGCAGTAGAGGAGGCAGATGGGAAACCTCACAGTGTTCAAAACCCTTGATTTTCAAAACCCCATGGTTTATTTTCAACCAAGCTGGAATATGTAGTTATTAGTTACGGGTATAAGGGTGAGGAGGGTTTGAAATATTTCCTAGTAGAGGACCTAGGGCTCTTGGAAGAAATAAAAGGGAAACGGTTAAGAGCGCAAATGTTTTTGCAAAAGAAGGCTCAACCGTCTTACTTGGATCTCTCTCTCTCTCTCTCTCTCTCTCTCTCTCTCTAATATGTAGTTATTAGTTACGGGTATAAGGGTGAGGAGGGTTTGAAATATTTCCTAGTAGAGGACCTAGGGCTCTTGGAAGAAATAAAAGGGAAAGGGTTAAGAGCGCAAATGTTTTTGCAAAAGAAGGCTCAACCGTCTTACTTGGATCTCTCTCTCTCTCTCTCTGTCTCTCTCTGTCTCTCTCTGGTGAAGTTTTAATCGAATGAAGCAGCTAGGTGGAGAGGTAGTTTAAGCTACTCTCCACAGAAGGCATCAATGTGAAGGAGATCAAAATAGAGGTAGGGGAAGGGGGGAGGAACGATACTATAAGGGAGAAGAGTAAGAAAGGTAAGTTGATAAGGAAAAAGGAGGTAAGCTCAAACCTTGGTCTTGGTGTTGATATTCAAATAGATAAAGCAATGGAAGTGGCATAGATCACTTTGGTTGGGAGAGCCAAAGGAAAAAGGTACTCAGAAAATTATATCACAAAATGGGCTTCCAAGGTTTGGAAAGAGGCACCAAATCAATAGTTTGAGGTATCCACTCTAGCAAGGGGTTGCTTCATGGCTAAATTTAGCAAAATCGAAACCCTTGAATGTGTTCTAAATCAAAATTGGTGTTTCGAGAGAGCTCTAATTCTATTTGAGAGATGGAGTCCTTTGTTTGACACTCAGAGGAAGAATATGGCGAGACCCTCGTTTGGGTTCAGCTTCCGAGACTTCCTAATCCCTTATGGAAGGAGACAATGTTCAGAGATATTGGGAACACACTGGGACATTTTTGGGAAGCATATATGTCCTTCCGGAAAATAATGGATAAGGGGTTGGAATGGACACTGGTAATTTTAAATCTAAAGGAAGGTCTCGCATAGGAAATACACCTAAAGTACAATGATTTAGCGTTCACCTAGATGATATATTATGAGCATCTTCCTTTTCGTTGTCATCATTGCCACAAATATGGGCATCTCACTAGAGAGTGCCCATTGGGATTTAGAATGAGAAGAAGGCACAAAGGAGATCCAAGTATGACAGATTAGACTCAGAGAGAAGAAAAGGGAAATGCACATGCAGAGGTTTTGGGGGATAAGAAGGAAGGGGATCAGATGCAGATGGAGGATATGGAAAAACAGGAGAAGGACCAACCTGGGGAGTCGGTTCAGGTAGAGACATTGGAGAGTAGGGAAGTTGTTTCTTTGCCCCAAGTGAAGGGTATTGTTCTTGAACCTAGCCATTCTATTCATATTTCCTTATTTTCTCTACTCAATTCGATCCTGAGCTCTAGTCCTTCCAAGCCTTTTATTATGGAAAATCTGCATGTTAAATTTGTAAATGAAGTTCTAGATAGTATCATTACAACTATCCCTAAGATGCACTTGAACCAATCCATGCCTTGGGCCCTATGACACCCAGCTCTAAAGGAAAACTTTTAGGGAAACCGCATTATAACCTTCAGCCTCGAGAGAAGAAGGTCATCCCTTGGGACGAAGTGGGTGGGTTGGGTATCAAATCGATCTCGGTGGGTTCTCGAAAGACAAGAGGATGGAAGTCCAACCTATCCAATCCACAATTAAGAGCTAAGATTGATATAATAAACGAGAACAAATTGGCACTTTCAAGGGTGCTTAGAGAAGTGCAGACCCCATCCCAAGTGACCTAATGATTGTGATGTCCTTTAACTTCCTAGGTTTTACTAGTGCCTAAAAAAAACTAGCATTGAAGGCATTGATAAAACTATATTGTCTTGATGTGCTAATGCTCCAAGAAACTCTTGGAGCAAGAGAGGGAAATAGTATGGCATTGAAAAAAATGTTCCTGGGGTGGAACTTCTTGTCAATGGATGTTAAAGGAAGATCGAGGGGTTTGGCGTTGGGAGTCAAAGAAGGAAGATTGAAGTTATTAAACTCATGGGGCTCGAAGCAAGTTTTGGGAGTAGAGTTATACTCCTTGGAGTTATGCTTGAACTTAATTATTTTGAACATATATGGCCTTGTCACGGCAAGGTTCCTTTCTGGAATAATCTATTTACAAAATCCTTTACGGATAACTTGAACTTGGTGGTGGGAAGGGATATGAATTTCTCCTTTGGCTTTTCTAAAACCTAGGGTCCATCAGAACAAGCCGACCCACTGACAGATTATTTCCTGAACAATATATGTTCTGGTAAGCTTATTGACATTAACTTGATAAAATTGAGACTGACCTGGAGGAATAGGAGAATCGAGGAGGCTCAGGTTTCCAAGGGACTTGATCGATTCCTGATTAAAGAATTCTTGGAATCTAGACACTGGGTGGGCGAAGGAGGTGACTCAGATCATTTCCCTATCCTGTTGGAAATGAAAAAAACTAATAAAAAACCAGGCTCTCCGTTGAAATTTAATTCGGCATGTATCAAGGAAGAATCATATAATACTTTGTTTAAATATGCTTGGGTGCTAATGGTGGGTGATTAGGGAAGGCGAAAATCTAATCTATTTATGGAGAATCTTAAGCACATGAAAAAGGAAACCACTGAATGGGTAAAATCAAATAAAATCTTGGAAGACGCTGATTTTAATAGGATAGGGGAGAAAGTAGCTCATCTAGAGAGCCCAAGAGAGGATGGATATGGGTCTACAGAGAATAGGGAAAGGATCAAACTCATGGAGTCTAAGCGAAGGAAAATCCTAAATAATGGGGAAGAGCAGTGGAGGCTAAAAAGCAGAGCTATTTGGTTAGTAGTTGTAAATGAAAATTAAAAATTCTTCCAGAACTATGCAAAAGGAAGGAAAAACAAAAACACTATTTGGGGTCTAAATACAGAAGGAGGTACTGCAAAATATTTTGATGAATTATCTGTCTTGGGAAGGAATCATTTCAAAAACCTCTTCAAAGCTTTGCAAAGGTTACAATAGCTGAGGTGATCCGAGTTGCCCAAAATTTCCTAGGTACGTTGAAGAAGATGAGAACAACATGCTCATGATTCTGGTGTCTAGAGGGGAGGTAGAAGGGAATTTAAGGTCAATGCAGAAGGACAAGAGCCCGGGCCCAAATGGGTGGACAGTGGAGTTCTTCCAGCATTTCTTTGAGACCATAGGGGATGAACTTACAGGGGTGGTAGAGGAATATCAGGAAAAAGGATCAGTATATGAACCCTTCAACTCCACTTTCTTGGCTTTAATCCCGGAAACAGAGGACCCCTCATCATTTGAGGAATTCAGGCTTATCGCTTTGTGTAATTGCATATACAAAATTATAGTAAAGGTGGTTGTTGTTTGTTTGAAGCCCACTCTATCAAGGAACATTTCCAAGGAGAAATTTGGGTTCTTGGATGTCAAGCAGATTCATGAAGTTGTAGGGGTTTCTCAGGAGACCCTGCATAGTATAAAAAGGAGTCAGAAAAAAGGAGTGAATGTAAAATTTGATCTATCCAAAACATATGATAGAATTAGTTGGATTTACATTAGAATCCTTTTGACTCATTTGGGGTTTAACATTGATTTTACAAACTCGGTAATGGATTGTACCTTAAATATCAGTTTTTTTATTCTGATAAATTGGGTTGGTAATCCCTTTTTCCACAACCAAAGAGGTCATAGACAGGAATGCCCTTTATCCCCTCTCTTATTCCTACTTGCTGCAGAAGGCCTTAGTCAAATTATTTTAGAAGCAAGGAGAAGAGGAGACATAAAAGGCATCAAAGTGGAAGTAAATTTACATATCTCACATTTATTATTTGTTGATGATATCCTCCTTTTAGTGATGGAAGTAGGAGATATTAGGCAGATAAAAACAATTCTCAATATGTTTCTAAGAGCTACCAGAATGCGCATTAATGCTTAAAAATCCTCTTTGATTATGGAAGGGTTCTCGGGGCTTGAAACTAGGAGGATAACAGAGGAGCTCCCCTTCAAAAGAAAGAGAATGAAGGACAACTTTAAATATCCAGGTTTTCATCTGAAGCTTGATACCTACAGAACTCAATACTGGTTCTGGCTAGTGGCCAAAATCGAAAATAGGGTAAAACACTGGAGTTATAAATGATTTTCAAGAGTGGGAATGGTGGTAATGATTAAGTAAGTGCTTATGGTCATTCTTATATATTGGACATCTTTAACATGGGTAGCCAAAGGAATACTCTCACGGATAATGAAATTATGTAGCAGATCTCTGTGGGTCTAATCAAAGGAGGAATCAGTTTTTCCATGGGTGGCTTGGGAAAGTAGCTATGTTAGGACCCTATACTACTAGTGTAACCCCTTATTGTTATTAGTACAACCCACTTATTATATTGATGTACCCACGTAGTGCCCATATTGTTACTATTGTGCCCCATAGAAGCCCACTATTGTTATTATTGTGCCCTTACATTATTATTGTTATGTCAACTTTGATTATGTTATGACCCCTTAGACTCCTATATATATAAAGGAGGTCTTTTCATTCATATCATCCAAGAATTGTTCATTTATGTAATGTAAAGGAGGTTTCCCCCTTGAAGAGGCTGAATTCTAGGTTGTTGATCTATCTTTCTTGAGCTGGTTTCATAACAAGCTATGCCAAAGGAGTGGGGGGATGGGGTTTAAAATACATTCCATCATTTTCATCCTTGCTAGCAGCAAAACTAGGATGGAGACTTCTTACAATGGAAAACATGTGGACGACAGTCATCAAAGGAAAATATATCAACCCAATTCCATTGGAGGAAAGGCTGAGTCCAGATAAGAAGACTCCACAAGCCTCAGTTGTGTGGAATGCGACTTTGGATTCAATCAAGATCATCGAACAAGGGTTAGCTTGGCATCTTGGGAATGGACAGAAAATTAGACTTGGATTGGATCCTTGGGTAGGATGTCACGAGGGTTGTGCTTTATCTAGAGAGTTCTTAACTCATATAAATTCGAGAGGATGTTTCTTCTTAAACCAGATTGAGAAGGAGGGTCAGTCAAGAATATGGCACCAAGCATGGAAATCAAAAAAGGATATGCAAATGGAGCCCCAATGGATCGAGGAATGGATGAATTTAATTAAGGAATTGTAGAGAATAAATGTCCATATTAGGGATTTTCTAGACATGTTGAGATGGGTACATGCGCCATCCAACAAATACTCATCAAAGTATGGATATAGACACCTAATGACAAGAAGGGTATGGGGTGCACTAGAGTGGTGGTACAAATCTTTATGGAAATTAAAAAGCCAAAAAAATCAAGACTATTCTTCTGGTGTACTTGAAGGAACATCCGAACATGGGACAACCTTCAGAAAAGGAACAAGATGGGTCTTGGATGGTGCACACTCTGCAAAACAAAAGAAGAAACAATACAACACATTTTTTACTTTGCCCTTTCAGTAAGAGAAAAAATGATGAAACTTTGAGGTTAGTAGGATAAAACCAAAGATCGTCTGGAGAAAACATCAGTGAAGCATGGAAAATATGGTGGGATGAATCCCAGGAGGAAAATATGATAAACCTTTCATTAATTATGACTAGGGGTATCTAGCTGGCTTGAGATCGAAGCATATTCAAGGACCTAGCTCCTTCACCTATTCCCATTGTTGTAGAATGTGCTTCAATCTATGGTCATATTCCTCTACCAAACTCTACAAAAAAGACTAGGGAAGTAAGAGTAGAACAAATCAAGGGAGACATCCTATGGAAATACTTTAATGAAGCATCAGATCCTCAAAAAAATACAAAAGCTTCAGTTGCCATTGGCACTGGAACATATAATTATGCTAAAGTACAATCCTTAAAATTGTTACTTTGCTGGCTTATCCATTTAGGGGTGGGATCAGGGTTAGGATCAATTCAGATTTTTGGATATTCTCATAACATTGTTAAATGGTTTAATGAAGAACACAGATGTCAAAACTACTTGTTGATTCCATTATTAGAAGAAGTATTGTTATTGAAACATCATTTTGATTTTATCGATGTTTTCCATATTTACATGGAACAAAATGTTGAAGCAGACCTCCTATCTAAGGAGGGTTTACAACAAGATTTGGATGGCTGGAGGATAAAAGAAACAAAAAATGGCATGATCTGTGTAACTTTACATTGAATGCTTAAATGCATATACAAATGTAACTTTTTATTGCCTTAATGGAAAGTTTGATTTTTTCTATGGGATAAGGAAAGAAGAAAAAAAAACAACAACAATAACAACAACATGTGAGCCATTGAAATAGAAATAGAATCTCACATTGAAATAAAAATATAAATTTACATATATGCTCAAATCAATAATTTTGTATATGTATACTGAATACAAATAACAATTTGTGTGCATTTTAATTAATATGTTAAAATTTGAAGTAGAAACAGATATTATGATAAAATGGGGAAATGAAATGTAAAATGACATTGATATTTTATTGAAATTGAAATAGAACAAGGAAATGGAATTGAAATTGAAATTGATTTTGATATCGAATAGAAACTTAAATTGGCTTTAAAAATAAAATAAATTGAGATTGACGTTTGGACCTAAATCAATTATATAAAGCATGAGTTAACATGTAGACAAATAACACACATGTCAATCGTGTTCATTGAAAATAGGTCGTTATAATTATACAAAACCTTGGAACCATTGTACAAGTCTCTCTTGACATGTAGCGTTTTTCCACTTATCATTGTAATTAAATAAGTTGTCGTAATATATGTAATGTGAAATATTTCATGTCTAGATGTTTCTATTTCAAATTATAATGTATAAAAGAAGAGGTAAATATAATGAAAAATGAAAACCTAAATTTGAAATTGAAATCAACATTGAAGAGAAACAAAAATAAAGATTGACATGTACACAAAATTAATGTTTTAGAATTTGGGATGTAACTGAAAGTAGCACATTGGAAATTGAATAGAATTGAAATAGATTTAGAAATTTAGATGTACACTTAAATCAATGTGTTAGAAACTTGTATGTGCACCAAAATCAAGACGTTATAAATTGAAATAACAATATAAGATGACATTGAAATAGAAATAGAAATTGAAAAGATGACATGTACACTAAATTCAACAATTATGTATATGTCTGTTGAATAGAGAGAGAAATTGACATTTACTGATAAGGTGATCAATTTTAGGCTCAAAAAAGGAAGTGCCCAGAACTTCTTGAAACTAGTGCCAAATCGAAGATATTGCTTATCTCAATCCAACACAACTTATTGCACTCAAATCCGACATTGGATGCTCCCAAAATCGCGTTCTAATCATTTTGGGAAACAACTAATTTTTTTAGAATTTGAGTTGCAGGGATGCCCAGTCAGTAGTCTGTATTGCTGATTGGACCATGACATGGCAGGATGACCGAACCATCATCGACCACTAGCTAGTTGACAAGTGGAAAAATTTTAGTGGTTCAAATTTGGTTGAATTTCATTGGTTGATGATTATGTTGAGGTGGCCAAATGAGGGAGTGCCACGAGGGTAGACCAGTGGCTGCCATGTGGCATCCTCATGGTAGCCAAAATTTGTTTGGAGACCAAACAACACCACTGGGGATCGAAACTGAGACCTCATGCCAAACAACCAAGGGTCAACACCATTGCGCCAACATGTTTCTTGTTTAAAGAATGTCGAATGGTCATGTTTAAGTTTGGTGAAATGTGAATTTGTGGAGTGGTCAGGTGAAGCCCTAGCCCTAGACACCCCTAAGCCACAGGACCATGGGTGGGGGCCCAAGGGCTAGGGATTATCCCACTCCTTGTAGCCTTTATTACAACCATATGTCTGCAGCCAAAGAAATGAGCGCATGGCCAGTGGAGAATGGAGAGGGGCCGAGCCCTAAGGTCATATGGACCCACCATATAACTAGTAGCGCAGACTTAAGAGGGAGCTAATAGAAAAGGTGCCAAGGATTGGGGGCCAACTCCAAGGCATATGTACCCAATGTGACCCAGACCAAAGGAAAAGGGGCCCAACAGGAAGGGCAAGTGGTTAGCCCAGCCCTTGGCGCATATGTCCACAATTTTCGGCCCTAAGGAGTTACAAGACGAATTAATGATCCAACAAATTGCACCTATAGAGAGTGACTTTGTCACTCAATTAGTGATTTTATGGCATATTTGTAGGACAGTTAGTGAGAAAGTCAAAATTGTGGGATTTTTACAGTCAAGTTCATGGGAGATCTTGTAGCTCATAACGTTTTGAGTTTTTCACCAATTTGAGCTCAGAAAGAGTCTACCCCAAGGTTTTTGGATGATATGAATCCATTGGTGGCCTCTATTTTCTATTTGGAGCACATCTAGATGGAATTTTTATAGGTTGGAGGCTAAGAGGTGTATGGATCAAGCAGAGTTTTGTATCATTTCCTGAGGGTATGGAGCATGAAGAAGACCTTGTAGGGGTTTCTTTGTCTAGGGTCTTTATATAAGACTCTTTGTATTGTTTTATTAGGTTTCTCTATAAGATGGGATATGAAGGTGGAGGTCTTTGAAAAGATGTTCAAGGCATTACCAATCTAATTATGGTTGAGGAAAGACCAAAGTACCAAGGATTGGGATATAGCCAAAGGGAGTTTAGAGAATTCTCTAAAAGGCTTGAAGTACATCAAGCATTGTAGCATGAGATGTCACCACCTTGTGACAATCGTTGAATTTGCAACTCCAAAGATAGGTATAACATTCCAAATCATGGAAATTTTTAATACCTATGGAATCAATACACATGTACATTTTTTGATGCTTTTGACCATTGTGTATTTGACTGTGAGAAATGCCTAGTAATGGTTAAAAGAATGTATGAAATTCTAGGCATCAAACATAATGACTTTCTTTTGCAAGAAGAGAAACGAAAAGCCTAGGAGAGGCAACATTTGGTTAGACTTGTTGTACTTTTTTTTTGTAAATTGTTTGTAAATACTTGTTGTCATTACCTATTTAGGTACTTTTGTGAAGTGAACATCATGGTCACTATGTTCAGTAAGTAGATGTTTTCATTGATGTATTTATTGGATTTTTATAAGTCCACATGTTTAAGGACTTTTTAGTGAATGTGGAAATTTTTTCATTCAAGTTTGTCTACAAGTTGTCACATGATTCACTGATACAAGAATTCAAGATGAAACTTGTGCAAATCAACTCTTTGTTTTCAAGATTATATAAGATGAATGTGCTTGCAGGCAAGGCCAATCTTGTCAATTGAAAATTTTGATCTTTGGATTGAGTTTTTAGGTATTTTTGAGTTCCATCCTCTTCATATGAACTAGGGAAGTAAAATTTCAGAGTCCAAAAGTTCCTAGTGGAGAGGTGTGATCAGATGATCAATTTTAGGCTCAAAAATGAAAGGGACCAGAACTTCTTGAAACTAGTGCCAAATTGAAGAGCTCGTCGTTTTGAATCCAACACAACTTATTTCACTCAAATCCAACATCAAATGCTCCCAAAATCACGTTCTGATAATTTTGGGAAATAACTTAAAAATTGGAATTTGAGTTGCAGGGATGCCTAGTCAACAGTCCATACTGCTAACAAGACCATGACATGGAAGGATGACTAGACCATCGTCGATCAATGACTGGTTGACAAGTGGTAGAATCTTAGTGGTTTGAATTTGGTTGAATTTCATTGTTGATGATTGTGTTGAGGTGGCCCAATGAGGGAGTGCCAAAATTTGTTTGGAGGCCAAAAAACACCTCCGGGGATTGAAACCGAGACCTCATGCCAAACAATCAAGGGCCAACACCATTGCGCCAACATGTTTCTTGTTTAAAGAATGTTGAATGGTCGTATTTAAGTTTGGTGAAATGTGCATTGGGGGAGCGACCAGGCTAATCCCTAACCCTAGCCACCCCTACACCACAGCACCATAGGTGGGGGGCCAAGGGCTGGGGCCTAGCACAACCCTTGTAGCCTTTATTACAGTCATATTCCCGCAACCAAAGAACCGAGCTCATGACCAGTGGAGAATGGAGAGGGGGCCAGCCCCAGGGTCATATTGACCCACCATATAACTAGTAGTACGGACTTAAGAGGGACCTAACAACAAAGGTGACAAGGATTGGGAGCCAACCCTAGGGCATATGCACCCAACATGACGCAACACCGAAGGAAAAGGGGCCCGACGAGAAGAACGGTTTGTTAGCCCAGCTCTTGGCCCCGTGTCACATATGTCCATAATTTTCGGCCTTAGAGAGTTAGAGAATGAATTAATGGCTCAACAAATTACCCCTGCGAAGGGAGAATTTATTGCTCAGTTAGAAGTTTTCAGGGTGGATTTGTATGAAAGTTAACAAGAAAGTCGAAATTGTGATATGTTTAATAGTCAAGTTCATGGGAGAGCTTGTAGCTCATAACTTTTTGCGTTTTTCACTAATTTAAGCTCAGAAAGAGACTACATTTAAATGAATGTATTCAAAGATGAATAGAATTGAGATGTACATTGAAATCAATGTATTAAAAATTTACATGTACATTAAAATAAATGCATCTAAAATTGATATCAAAATGTTAAAAATCGAAAAAGAAAATAGAATCGCGCATTGAAATAGAAATAGAAATTGAACTTGACATGTACACTAAAATAAACAATTATGTATATGTTAGTTGAATAGAATAGTAGGTGACATGTTCTAGTATCAATTTCTAATATTTGAAAGAATAAGAAAATATAAGGTATGAAATAAACACGAAAATCATGGCATATAGAAATTGATAGTTGCAAAATCCGAAGCAGTATGACTTGAAGTAAACATAGAAATTGTCATTGAAAAATCAATAGTCCAAGAAATTAAAATGAAATAGACAATGAGATTGAAACAAAAATTAAAATTAAATTTGGCATTGAAGAAAATGATATGTACAATAATAAATTGAAAATGAAACAGAAACTCGAATTTAAATTGAAATTGAAATTTAAAAAAAAAAAAATTACTTACGTAAAGAGATATTTAACAAGTCGACAATGAGCACACATGCTAAAAGTGGTCATTTAATCTAGGTTGTTATAGTTGTATGGAACCTCAGAATCGTTGAACAAATCTCGCAGTTAACATGTAGAGATTTTCCATATATTAACTTAACCAATTAATAAATTGTGATCATCTATGTCATGAGTAATTTGTATGTTTAGATGTTTATCTTTCAATTTCTAATGTGTAAATGTAAATAAAAATAAAATAAGAAATAGAAATTTTAAATTGACATTGATATTGAGTAGAATATAAATAAAAATTTACATGTACATGAAGGCAATGTTTTAGAAATTGGCATGTACATTGAAATCAATGTGTTAGAATTTGAATAGAATTGAAATAGAAATAAATTTAAAAATTGGTATGTACATGCAATTAATGTGTTATAAATTGACATGTACATATAAATGAATGTAGTTTACATTATTTAGAATTGAAATAGAATTGAGATGTACGCAAGAATCAATGTGTTAAACATTTACATGTACATTAAAAACAATGTGTCTAAAATTAACATCAACACGTTAGAAATTGAAATAAATATAAAAGCTCACATTGAAATAGAAATATAAATTAAATTTGATGTGTACACTGATATAAAAAATTATGTATATATATGTTGAATAAAATAGAAGGTGACATGTTTATGTATGAATTTCTAAAATGTAAAATTATACATAAATATAAGGTGAAGTTGCATTTGAAGTAAGCACTAAAATCATGGGACATTGAAATTGATAGTTGCAAATAATTCAATGCACCAGTATTTGAACTAAAAATAGAATTTACCATTGAAAAATAAATAGTGAAAGAAATTAAAATTGAAATAGACGCAGAAATTAAAATTAAAAATTGAATTGAATAGAAACTGGAATTTGATTTCAAATCAAAATAGAAAGAAATTGGAATAGGAATTGAAATTGATTTTTTCACTTAAATCAGTTAAGTAAAGAGATTGTTAACAAGTAGTTAAAGAGCACACATGTCAAAAGTAGTCATTAAAACTAGGTGGTTATGGTTGTATGGAAACAACAAATTGCTGAACAAATCTTGCAATTGACATGTAGAGTTTTTCTACTTATTAACTTTGCAAATTAAATAATTTGTGATCAACTATCTAATGATTAATTTGTATGTCTACATGTTTTGTTTCTATTTCTATCGTGTAAATGAAGGTAGAAATAAAAAAAAAATAGAAATATAAATTGACATTTTAAATTGACAATAGCATTAAATAGAATCAAAATAAAGATTGGCATGTAAATGAAGGCAATGTTTTAGAATTCGGTATGTACACTGAAATCAAAGTGCGAGCATTTGAATAGAACTAATATAGAGATAAATTTAAAAGTTGGCATGTACATGAAATCAATGTATTAGAATTTTACATGTGCATTTAAATGAATGTATTTGAAATTGAAATAGAATTGAGATGTACACTAAAAGCAATGTGTTAAAAAATTACATGTACATTGAAAACAATGTCTAAATTTGACATCAACATCTTAGAAATTGAAATAAAAATAGAAGCTCACATTAGAATAGAAATAGAAATTGAGCTTGACGTGTACACCAAAATAAATAATTATGTATATATATCTTAAAAGAAAATAGTTGGTGAGAAGTTTGTATATTTTTCTAAAATGTAAAAGAGTACAAAAATATAAGGTGAAGTTGCATTTGAAATAAACACTAAAAATAGGACATGTAGAAATTGATAGTCAGAAATGATTCAATGCAGTAAGACTTGAAGTAAAAATAGAAATTGTCATTGAAAAATCAATATTCAAGGAAATTAAAATTGAAATAGACGTTGAAATGGAAACAAATCTTAAAATTATAAACGACACTGAATAGAAATTGATATGTAAAATAATAAATTGAAAATGTAATACAAGTTGGGTTTTGAATTGAAATCAAAATAGAAAGAAACTAGAATAGGAATTGAAATTGACTTTTTTACTTAAGTCAATTTTGTAAATAGAGAGTTAACAAGTAGTCAAAGAACACACATGTCAAAAGTGGATATTGAAACTAGGTCCATGTGGTTGTATGGAACCTCGGAACTGTTGAACAAATGTCGCATTTGACATGTAGAGTTTTTCCACTTATTAACTTAATCAATTAAATAAGTTGCGATCACCTATGCAATGAAATTTTTGCATGCCTAAATGTTTCTATTTCTATTTCTAGAGTGTAAATGGAGATAGAAATAGAAATAGAAATAGAAATTTGAAATTGGCATTGACAGTGAGAAAATATAAATAAAAATTGGCATGTACATGAAGGAAATGTTTTAGATAATGGGATGTGAAATGCAATCAATGTGTTAGAATTTGAATAGAATTGAAATAGGAATAATTTTAAAGTTGGCATGTACATGAAATTGGTTTATTTAGAAATTGACATGTACATTTAAATGAATATATTCAAAATTGAATAGAATTGAAATGGAATTGAGATGTACACTAAAATCAATGTGTTAAAAAATTACATGTACATTAAAAATAATGTGTCCAGAATTGACATCAACATATTAGAAATTGAAATAAGAATAGATGCTCACATTGAAATAGAAATAGAAATTGAGTTTAACATGAACACTGAAATAAACAATTATGTATGTGTATTTTTAATTGAATAGTAGGTCACATGTTTTTGTATCAATTACTAATATGTAAAAGAGTACATAAATATAAGGTCAAGCTACATTTGAAATAAACACTAAAATCATGGCATATAGAAAATGATAGTCGCAAATAATTCAATGCAGCAAGGCTTGAAGTAAAAATAGAAATTGACATTGACAAATGACTAATCGAAGAAATGAAAATAGAAATAAACGTTTTAATTGAAGCGAAAATTAAAATTGAAATTGACATTTAACAGAAATTGATATTCGACGTAAATCACATATAGATCACAGAAGCCTAAATTCTACAAGAAATTTATATGTAAAATAGAAAGAAACTGGAGTACGAATTGAGATTGATTTTTTCACTTAAATCAATTATGTAAAGAGAGAGTTAACAAGTTGTAAAAGAGCACACATGTCAAAAGTGGACATTGAAACTAGGTCGTTATGATTGTATAGAACCTTAGAACCATTGAACGAATCCCACAATTGACATGTAGAGTTTTTCCAGTAATTAACTTTATAAATTATATAAGTTGCGATCATATATGTAATGAGTAATTTGTATGCCTATATTTTTCTATTTCAATTTCTAAAGTGTAAATGGAGATAGAATATAAAATAAGAGACAGAAAGAGAAAGAGAAATATAAATTTGAAATTGAATTTCAATTTCAATAGAATATAAATAAAAATTGACATGTACATGAAGGTAATGTTTTAGAAATTAACATGTGCACTGAAATCAATGCGTTAGAATTGGAATAGAACTTAAACATAATTAGAAATTGGAATGTAAACTAAAGTCAATGTATCAAAAATTGTCATTGTACATTAACATCAATGCATCTAAAATTGACATATACACTGAAATCAGCATGTTTGACATTGAATTAGAAATAGAAGCTCACATTGAAATAAAGATAGAAATTTACATGTATGCTCAAATCAATAATTATCTATATGTATATTGAATGAAAATAAAAATTGACATGTGCATTTTAATTAATATGTTAAAATAAGACCCCTAATCGGGGTGTGATCTTTCGAACGGATCCATTAAGACTGTCTTCATGATGAGTCCGTAGAGGAATGATGCCACCACCCCCACACGCTCGAGACAATGAGTGCAGTGGGCTTTAGCATGTTTAAGATAATCATCTCAAAGAAAGGCGACAGAGACATTTTGGTAAGTTTTCGTTTCACTATGAAGGATAGCAGTAAGGGGATAGAAGGTGCAAAGACCCTAGAGGCGAGAGTAGAGTAGCGGCTTCAGAAGAGGCATAGGTTCCATCAACTCCAAATGTTGGCTACTGGGTATGTAAACTGGTTCTTCTTTCCCTCCATCATGCTTCCTTATGTCTGGTTTGATAATTGGGATATGTATGGGAGAAATTGGCTGGTGGGTGGGAATAAGTCAGGTTGGGGGAAGTGCATGGCATCAAGAGTCTAGTGGAAGAATCCCAGCTCATTGGCACCTACCTAGTGTCAATTCGCTATGGGATTTTCCTCTCTCTCATGGGGTTATTCTGGCTTGAGGGCAAGGGTGCCAGCCTTGGGGTATGCTTCTGTCTAGCATGTCTTGTAAAACAAGGGGTCGAGGACTGGGATGCTATCAATTTCTATGATACTATCATTGTTTGTCATAATGTCTTCACTAAGGTTGTTGCAGAGGTTTTGACAGGTTGGCTCTTGAGGGTAGGCACCCAACACCTAAGTCGAAAAAGATGTGGGGATGTTGTCAAGGGGAAGGGTCATCTGGGGTCTGGGATTGGGAATGAATAGGGCACTAGACATGCCAGCCTCGGATGGTTGAGTGGAATTCGAGTGGCAAGCAGAGTTTTGGATGTATGTTTCTTAAGGCTAGACGCTCAGATCTCGTGTTGCAGTCGATAAGGGTACTATTGAGACAATACTAAGCCACTTGGGTTGAGGGACTAGTCATACAAATTTTGGCAATGAAGGCGAGGGGCTTGGCATTAGTGGGCTTGGTAACCCTGTTATAGGATCTATGGTTGACTAGCTTTTAGGGCCTCATACCCAAGGCCAGACTCGAAGCGTCTGCAAGGCAATGGTTATGATGGGATGTCAGCTTGGGAAAAGGAACCTGTACCAGGGTGCGGGTAATGGACATGCTGGGTATGGGATCCTTAAATTATATGGTTATGCAATTTAACTAGAGGTGGTTTATTTTGTGGAATGGCTGAGCTTGTGGATGATGGAAAAACAAAATATAATTTTCCCACAATTTTGGTGTTTTCTTTCCATATCAAGTCCTCAGCATAGTAAGTAATCTCGGGCGTGAAGAGCATCGAAGCTAGTCTCCCATTTCCACAAAATTTGGCATGCAGGCACTAAGACGGTGAGGTAATGGGAAGAACGGTGAAAGGTAAAGGTCGAGGCAAGAGATCTCATGTGGCTAAGGTGGAGGATGAACCAAGCTCCCCGGGATAGCGATGCAGTAGAAAGCCAGTGGCTAACCTAATAAAAGAAGCAACTACAACATACAAGGAAGGCACTAGCGACGTAATCAAAAGAGTGATAGAAGAATGGGAGGAGGAACTAAACCAATAAGCGAGTGTAAATGAAGTCGAAATGGAAGATTGGAGACTCATAGTTCCAGATCCTAGTCACACTAGAGGGCGAGTGACTCAATTTAAATAGGCCCTGTATCCATACTGGTTGATGAAAAGTCTCGTAGGCAAGACCTAGGAGAAAATCTCGGTGAATATGGCAACAACTATTTAGGATTTCGCAAATTATAAACAAGATTTTCAGAAGCTACAATTTCAAATGCAGAAACAAGAAGGATACCTTGGCCTCCTAGAGAGATACTTCTCGTCTTCTTTCATAGATAGAGCTACCATGCTCTAGTGCTAAAGATCTGGCCCTGGTTGCATCTGCCTCTGCTGAGAAGGATGAATAGAATGTTGGCTTTGAGTTATTTTTTATCAATATTTATGTGGATAGCTTTTAATTTCCAATTTACAGTAATATATAAGTATAGGAAAATAGAGTTTGGATGTGGACATGATAATCAGACTTATATAGTTTGGATAGATAGACTCAATATTCTTTTCTACTTGATAACTTATCATGAGGTTAGGTGATCAACAAACTTGGTTTCATGAAAGGCAAATTGAGACCACCTAACTTGTTTTTATGTGGTTGTAACTTGTTTATATTTTAATGAAAAGGAAGGATCTACCAAACTTACAAAAAAAAATGGTTAAAATAAGAAATAGAAATTGGAATTGGAATAAAAATGGGGTTCTGAAATAAAAATTAACATTGAATGAAAATAGAAGTAAAAATGGTTATTTAAATTGAAATCGATTACATACAATGTGAGCTAATAAGTAGACATGTTAAGCTTCATGACTTATTGTATTACTCCTTTAAATAAGTTGCAGTAACCTATAAAAGGAGAAATTTATAGAATTATATTTTTCTATTTTAATTTATAAAGTGTAAATGGAGATAGAAAGAAAGTCAAAATTAGAAAGAAAACAAAAATTGAAATTGAAATCAATATTGGATAGAAATAGAAATGAAAATTGCAATGTACATGAAATCAATGTGTTAGAATTTGACATGTACAATGAAATTAATGTGCTAGAAATTGATAGAATTGATATATAATTAGAACTAAGATGTATACTAAAATCAACGTGTTCGAAATTTACATCTACTTTAAAATTAGTGAATCAAAAATTGACATGTAAACTAAAATCAAGGTGTTAAAAATTGAAATAAAAATAACAGCTCACATTGTGAAACAGAAATGAAATTAATATTTACATGTACACTAAAATCAATAATTATGTATATGTATATTGAATAGAATAATAGGTAACATGAACATTTAATTAATATCATAGTAATTCAAGTAGAAATAGAAATTGGCTAAAACAATAAATCAATTATATAAAGGGTGAGCTAACAAGTAGATGAACAACATATTTGTAACAAATGTTCATTGAAATCAACATTGAATAGAAATAAAAATTAAAATATGTACATAAAGGAAATTATTTTAAAAATTTAGAAATTGAATAAAATTGAAATAAGAATTAATAATTGAGATGTACACTAAAATCAATGTATTACAAATTTAAATGTACATTAAAATCAGTTTATCTAAAAATAACATGTACACCAAAATCAACATGTTAGAAATTGAAGAAGACATAGAAAGAAAGTATACATGTTCAGCTAGTAAGTATACATGTTAAGCTTTGTGACTTTTTGTCATAATCCTTTGATTTTTTTTTACTAATCTATATAAGGAATAATTTACGGAATACTTTTATATTTTAATTCCTAAATTGTAAATGGAGATAGAAAGAAATTTAAAAATAGAAATAGAAATAGAAATAGAAATAAATTTAAAATTGGCATGTACATGAAATCAATGTGTTATAAATTGATATGTACATTTAAACGAATGTATTTAAAATTGAATAGAACAAAAATAAAATTGAGATGTACACTAAAATCAATGTATTAAAAATCCATGTGTACATTAAAAACAATGCATCTAAAATTGAAATCAACATGTTAGAAATTGAAATAAAAATAGAATCTCATATATAAATAGAAATAGAAATTGAGTTTGACATGTATATTGAAACAAAAAATTACATATATGTATGTTTAATAGAATAGTAAGTGACATGTTTTTGTATGAATTTCTAATATGTAAAAGAGTACAAAAATATAAGATGAAGTTGCATTTCAAATCAACATTAAAACCAAGACATATAGAAATTGATAGTTGTAAATAATTCAATGCAGTAGGAATTGAAGTAAAAATAGAAATTGACATTGAAAAATTAATAGTCAAAGAAATTAAAATTTCAATAGATGCGACATTGAACCAAAAATTTAAATTTAAATTTCCATTGAAGAGAAATTGATATCTACAATAATAAATTGAAAATGAAATAGAAACTAGAGTTTGAATTGAAATCGAAATAGAAAGACACTGGAATAGGAATTGAAATTGAATTTGTCACTTAAATCATTTATGTAAAGAGAGAGTTAATAAGTAGTCAAACAGAACACATGTCAAAAGTGATCATTGAAACTATGCAGTTATCGTTGTATGGAACCTCACAATCATTTATGTAAAGAGAGAGTTAATAAGTAGTCAAACAGAACACATGTCAAAAGTGGTCATTGAAACTATGTAGTTATTGTTGTATGGAACCTCGTAGAACAAATCCCACAATTGACATGTAGAGTTTTTCCACTTATTAAGTTAATCAATTAAATAAGTTGTGGTCAACTATGTAATGAGTAATTTGTATTTCTAGATATTTTTGTTTTAATTTATAAAGTGTAAATAGAGATACAAATAAAGTAAGAAATAGAAATAGAAATTTGAAACTAAAATTAATATTGAATAGAATATAAACAAAATTTGACATGTACATGAAGGCAATGTTTTAGAAATTGACATGTACACTGAAAACAAGGGTTAGAATTTGAATAGAACTAAAATAGAATTAGAAAATTAGGATGTACACTAAAATCAATGTATTATAAATTGACATTGTACATTAAAATCGGTGCATTTAAAATTGACATATGCACTAGAATCAACATGTTTGACACTGAAATAAAAATCGAAGCAGACATTGAAATACAAATAGAAATTAACGTGTATGTTCAAATCAATAATTATTGAATACAAACAACAATTTATGTGTGAATTTTAATTAATATGTTAAAATTTGAAATAGAAATAAATTGGGATAGAATGGGAAAATGAAATATAAAATGATATTGAAATTGAAATAGAACAAGGAAATGGAATTGAAATTGGAATTGAAATTGAAATTGATTTTGTAATAAAAACAGTTATAACAAGCCATTTTTATTTTTTTTCCAATTCCATTTACAATTTAAGTGAACATTTTTTATTTTTTATTTTTTATTTATTTATTTATTTATTTATTTATTGATTATTATTATTTTTTTTCAGGTGGGGTGCTTTAATCCCCTGAAAAATCATTAATATTAGCGCCAATTGGTACAAATTTTTACATATATATCCGTCACATCAATCATCAAATCATCATATATATACATATTCGCTCGCGCAATGGGGATCGAAACTGGGCGGGGAGCGTGTCAGCCGTCAGCCCCGCCGTTGAGTCATGTACTTCGCATGCAACAATTTAAGTGAACATTTATGGCAACATGGGTGAATAATCTATTTTTATTATAGTTATTTCCCACAAATTCATTGTTGGTTTCACTTTCCTCATCTTCTATAGCATACCACCCACACTAATGTCTAGATTATTTATGCTTTCACCTTCATTCCAACCAAGAGTGAACATCACTCAGTTTCCACAAGCTCTGATTTTATTAACTGATACATATGATGTATTTCTTTTAAATTGTTATAAGAGCTTATGGTTTATTCCCTATGGATGTGTTAACCTTCAACCGGCCTAGTCCTATAGCCCCATTCATATGTTAATGTGGAGTTCATGTGACATCAAGAAGTATAGTACTTGAATCATTGGACATGATTGATTTGTACCCTGGACATAACCCTCTCCATACTCAGAACCTCTATGACTCTGGTATTGTTCGTATCGTGACCTACCTCACCGCTCCATCTTGTGATAGCTTCCCACTCCACCAGAACTTACTCCATTCAAAAACACCACACTAATCCACAACCATGTGATATCGTACTCGAATGTGGTACTGTGTGCGACCTTGTCTTTAACAATGTGATGATGAGACTCGAACGGCTAGGATTTCCTAGCTTTAGATCAACGACGATCCCTATAGCACTCCAAACACTAATCTCCGACAGCATAGTTCTATTTACACACTGCTTGTCATTCTCATTTGGGTTTCGAGGGTTTGGTTCCTACAGCTTACACCGAATCCTTGGCTTCCTATTCTTCGTAGATGCTAGTGTATGTTTGGTTTATGGTTCTAAACTCTTATCGCCATGCTGCAACTGTGACCAGAGCTCAGAAAAGGATCTCACCTCGGTATTATGGAATCAACAATCCATCTCGCCCGTTGCCGATGGTTGTCTTTAGTTCAGGTAAACATAATTTTATTTTTCATTTTACTTTCAGATAAGTTTCTCTTCTGCGGAACTAAGTATTTTTTTCTCTTGCAAAGTCTGGAATGGTTTCGTTGGAGATCAAAGTTGGTAGATAGTAGTCACATTCGCCATCATCCTTTGGAAACCTATGGTGGGTTGTGTTTCTTGGGTCATCTACAGCTAATGAGTGGCACACATTTTTCCACATTCACTACTCTGTTTTCCCCTAACAAGTTATCTTGCCTCCATCTTTTGATACCAAGGTTTGTCCATCTCCAGCACAATGCCGTTATGCTTTCCGGTAAGATATGCCTACAGTGATCTATTGTTACTACGAGTATCCACGAGGCTAACAATTTTATTTCAGAATTTAGCTAATGATATCACAATCTAACTTCTCCCTCAATGGAGTGTGCAGGTACATATATTTTCCAAATTCCCATTAAGTTGTTAGAATTTTCTGTAAATTCCATAACAAACAGGCAAAAAAAATGCTATGTTTTAACACTCTGTTTTTAACTCAGAAAAACAGAAAATCGCTTGCTAGAAACGGTGTTTCAGTAAAGCCGTTTGGTGTTGCAGCAACGTGGTTTGGTGTTGCAGCAACGCTGTTAGAATTTCTGATAATTCAAAAACAAAATTGATAATTGCATAGTGGAAATAATAAAAAAAATGTTTGCGGAATACGGTGTTACAACAACGCGAAACTGGTGT
Source organism: Pinus taeda (assembly GCA_000404065.3). Taxonomy (NCBI): domain Eukaryota; kingdom Viridiplantae; phylum Streptophyta; class Pinopsida; order Pinales; family Pinaceae; genus Pinus; species Pinus taeda. The sequence continues at coordinate 68,073 of APFE031571673.1, read as the reverse complement.
AACAACAACACAGTTTCGTCAGTTGCTATTCTTGGTGTTGCAGCAACGTAATTCTGTTAGTTGCTGATCTTGGTGTTGCAGCAATGCGTTTTGACGTCAAGTCACTTTTTGACTTATGGTGTAATGACAACGTGCAACGGTTGACGTCAAGTCACTTTTTGACTTACGGTGTAACAGCAACGTACACCGGTTGACGCTTGGTGTAACAACAACATGCAATGGTTGACGTCAAGTCACTTTTAGATTTACGGAGTAACAACAACGTGTTTTGATGCTTGGTGTAACAACAACGCAAAAATTAACTTGTATTCATAAACAGTAAACAAGCTGATACAAATACGTTTTTCTCTTGATAGAGGGATAACAACAGGAACACTTCAATTCCAGAAACCAATTTTCACTATCTCAGAAAATTACAGGTTCAGCACTGTTGTGCGTTTACAGAAGAGACTCACTCTTGTTCTTCTAACCTTCTCTCTTAAAAAAAACAGAACTGTTGTTCATTACATTTATAGGAAAAAACATATCAGAGTTTAAACAGTAAAATAATCAAAATATCTTCTAACACTTATCTGCGTATTGAATGCAGCAAGCGGTGATGCCTTTTTCAAGAAAACAAGTCGGTGGTTGCAGGGGCATTCAATTCTGTGAATTTAATGCTCATCAATGTGCAGAATATCAGGAGTGACTTTGCGGCATCGAACAATCCTGAAATATCTACGGAAATCAGATTTCTGTCCAGTTGTTATTGTTGAAGTTGGTAATTAAATTCCAACACTCCCCCTTAATTTCAACTACTGCATACCTAGGCATTTCCTGAAATGATCAAAACTTTTCTTTGCTAATGGTTTTGTCAAGATATCAGCTAGCTGATCCTCTGTTCTCCAGTGCTGCAAAACAATCTCACCATTGTTAACCAATTCACGTATGAAGTGAAATTTGGTATCTATGTGCTTTGTTTTTTTATGAAAAACAGAGTTTTTAGACAATGCTATTGCTGAGCTATTGTCACAGTAAATGGTTGTCTCATTTTCTTGTTCATGACACAAATCTCTGAGAACTCTTCTCAACCACACTGCTTGGCATGCTGCTACTGTTGCTGCCACATACTCTGCCTCTGCTGTTGATAAAGACACAACTAGTTGCTTCTTGGAAGCCCATGAGATGGCTCCCGATCCCATATGAAACACATATCCTGATGTGCTTTTTTTATCATCAACACTTCCAGCCCAATCACTGTCTGTGTAACTTGTCAACATGAAACTTTCAAAAGAGGAGTATAAAATACCAAACCCTTTTGTTCCATTCACATACCTTAGAATCCTCTTGGCTGCCTGCCAATGAGTCTCCTTCGGTCTTTCCATAAATTTGGAGATTAAACTCACAGCGTGCATAATGTCTGGCCTAGTTACAGTCAAGTACATAAGGCTGCCAACTATGCTTTTGTACAATTTTGGATCAAAATCCTTGCTGCTGTCTTCTTTGGTCAATTTCAACCCCACTACAGTTGGAGTCACAGTTGCCTTGCTGTTCTGCATGTTAAATCTCTTCAACACTCTTTCTACATATTTATCTTAAGGAATGAAAACACCATTTTCACTTTGGTCTACTTCAATTCCAAGAAAATATCTTAAGAAGCCCAAGTCAGTCATTTCAAATTCATTTTTCATGACTGCTTTAAAATCAGCAATGAGGAAGCATCATTGCTAGTTAAAATCAAATCATCTACATATAAAACAACAATAATAATCTTACCGTCATTCTCCTTTATGTAGAGTGTGGGTTCACCATCACACTTATCGAACCCATTCTCAATTAGATAAGCATCTATTCTGCTGTACCATGCTCTTGGAGCTTGCTTCAGCCCATAAAGAGCCTTCTTCAGTTTGCAAAATTTATGCTCTTGACCATCAACTTCATAACCTGGAGGTTGTTCAACATAAACCTCTTCTTTTAACACTCCATTCAGGAATGCAGATTTAACATCCATCTGTTATGACTGTTTCCATCCTTGCTACTGGTGCAAAGGTTTCATCATAGTCTTTGCCTTGTTGCTGCTTATAGCCTTTCACAACAAGTCTTGCTTTGTGCCTGTCAATCTTGCCTTCAGCATTGCTTTTGGTCTTATAGACCCACTTAACTCCAATGGAATCTTTGCCTTCAGGGAGGTCAACTAACTCCCATGTTTTACTCTTCTCAATTGCACCAATTTATTCATACATTGCTTCAATCCATTTATCTTCATTTACAACATCTTCAAAATGAACTGGGTCATCAACATGACAATACAAAGCAAATAATGAATTCAGACCAGTATTGTTACTTACCTCTCCTTGTTCATAAATCTCATTCAGATTTCTGAATCTTGGTCTTCTTGGTGTGCTTGGAGTTCCATCCAAACTTGAGGGTATTTCTGATCCCTGTGGTGTGCTTGGAGAAGCACTTCCTTGACTTCTCAAGACTGTTCGAATTCTAGCTTGTGGTGTGGTTTGTTGTACTTGTTACGGTGGAGGAGGAGCCACCAAGGAAGGATTATTTTTTGCTGTCCCTTCCTCTTCTTCTTCGTGAGACACAATTGTCTTCACATTCACTGTCTTCTCTAAGCTTGCATCCCAAGATTCATCTTCAATGAACTGCACATCTCTGCTTACTATCAATTTCTTGGTGTATGGATTATAGAGTTTGTATGCTTTTGACTCATCACAATAGCCAATAAAGACACACTTCTCCCCCTTACTATCAAGCTTCTTCCTTAGCTGATCCGATACATGTGCATATGCTACACAACCGAATACTCTCATGTGAGTGACAGTTTGCTTTTAACCACTCCATGCTTCTTCTGGTATTTTGTTCATGACAGCTTTAGTTGGGCATCTATTCAAGATGTAAACTGTGCAAGTGACAACTTCTGCCCAATACTCATGTGCCAAGTGTTTTGCCTTCAGCATACTTCTAACCATGTCAAGAATGGTCCTATTCTTCCTTTCAGCAACACCGTTTTGTTGAGGTGTATACCTTGCGGTGAACTGCTTTTGTATGCCATTCTCTCTGCAAAAACGCAGAAAGTATATGGAGATGTACTCTCCTCCTCTATCTGTTCTGAGCACTTTGATATAATGCCCACACTGCTTCTCAACAAGAGTTTTGAAGTGGCTAAATTTCTCAAACACTTCACTCTTCTGTTTTAGCATATACACCCATGTCTTTCTGGTGTAATCATCAATGAAAGTTAAAACATATTTATTTCCAGCAAGTGATGGTATTTGCATCGGTCCACACACATCAGAGTGAACAATTTCCAAGGGTTCTTTTGCCCTTATACTCTTTCCTACTGGAAAGCTTTCTTTGTGTTTCTTGCCCAAGATATAGCCTTCACAAAGGCTGTCAGGTTTCTCGATCAATGGAAATCCCTTTACCATTCCCTTTCTGTGCAACAGATTCAAGCCTCCAAAATTGGGATGTCCAAATCTCAAGTGCCACAACCAATTCTCATCTTTCACTTGTTCCTAAAAGACTTCTTGTGTTACAGCTGCAATAGCTCTTCCTTCCTTCAAATATGCCCTGAATTTGAGAGGAAACATTCTATTGCTGGTCATCTGCACCTGTGCAATGATCTTCTTACTTGGAGGTATGTCTCTGATTGTACACATATCATCTTTGAAAACACATTGTAACCTTTGTAATGGCTCTCCCAATGCTCAAAAGATTTACATTTCAGACCATACATAGTATACCTCTGGCACAATCATCTGTTCTCCATTTCTTGCTCGGATACTGACTCTGCCCTTACCTTGACGATATCTTCTATCAATCCTTTGTTACTCAGATTCCAATTTCATCCAGATTGGCAAACATTGCAATATTTCCAGTCATGTGATTACTACAACCTGAGTCTAAGAACCAAAAATATTCTTGATTGTCTTGTGCAATGTTACATGTTAACAACACATTCTTTGGATTCTTATTTTCTTCATTTGCAAAATTAGCATTCTGACTACTATTCATGTCATTTTGTTTTTTCCTACATCCATCGGCATAGTGCCCATATTTATTACAATAATGACATTGGACTTGGGATTTGTCATACCTTTGTCCATGAGCTTGCTGATTGCTTGAACCTTCATCTTGGTTATGATTGCAGCTCCTTCCGCTTGTGCTTGCATGATTATTTCTGCCTTTGTTTTGGCTTCTTCCACGACCTCTGTTATTTGCTCTGCCTCGACCTTTTCCTTGGCCAAAAGATATCTGAGTCTTGAATGCTTGCTCAAAAGAGGAATTTGTTCCTCTACTCAGTCTATGTTCATGAGACATAAGAGAAGCACTCAGTTCATCTACTGTGAACTATGAGAGATCCTTTGTTTCTTCTATTGCTACCACAATAGCTTCAAACCTTGAGGGTAAACTTCTCAAGATCTTCTCTACAATCCTTCTTTCTTCAATAATCTTACCATGAGATCTTATCTGGGTTATCAACCCAATAGCCTGAGTGAAGAATGAATCTATTGTATCAGATTCCTTCATGCTGAGTATTTCAAAGCCTCTTCTCAACATCTGCAACTTTGCAGTCTTCACCTTCTCCATGCCTTGATAGGCAGTTTTGAGAATATCCTGTGCCTCCTTGGATTTTGTTGCTGCTGCAATCCGTGGAAAAACACTTTCATGTACTGATTGGAAGAGAAAAAAGAGGGCTTTGGCATCCTTCTTCCTGTCGCTCTTCAACTGGTCTCTTTCTGCTACTGTCAAAGCAGCCAATGCTGTTGCATCTGCAGGTTCAGCATAGCCAGTTTCAACCAGCTCCCATATTCGTTGAGAAGCAAACAATGCTTTCATTGTTATGGACCAATAACTGTGATTTTTCACATTAAACTGTGGCAGTTGAGAATTTTTCAAACCAGTTCCAGCATCTACCATCTTAACCTGTATAAGTAAAGAAGAGATACTGACTGTATAATTAAAACAAGCAAAAAACTTTCTCTGCTGGAGAAAATCTGCTCAATAAGCTTCTTATAGCTCCTACAGTGAAAAAACAAACTCTATTTTTTGACTCACTGAGTGCCTAGACCAGCTCTGATACCACTTGTTGGAGATTTTTTCTGCTAAAATTCCAAAAATAGAATCACAGAGAACAACGCTCTGACTCTAGGATGGAAATTTCTGATAATTTCGAACAAAACAGAAGAAGCAAAGTTCCTCAACTCAACTCAAAGAAATAAGAGAAATCTGGATAAAGAAGATATGAAGAAAAGCTCTGTTCCTATTAACCATAAAAATTACAAACTTCTTCAGAACTACAGTTCTGGAATAACTAAAAACTCCATACTCTGTTTTTTTTAAACACAAATTCATGTTTCAGCATCTGGCAGACAGTTGCTGAAACACCACATAGTCTGTTGCTGAAACACACAGACAGTTGTTGAAACACCACAGACAGTTGCTGAAATAGCCTGTAGAAAGCATTGCTTCTCCAAAACACAGCAACTCTGTTTTCTGACTGTTTTCTTTGCTCTGCCTTCTTCTTTGTCTTTTTTTCAGACTCTCATACATTCTCATAAAGAAAAGAATTGTTGTTCATTACATTTATATGTTAAAAACATATTTGACTTTAAACAATAAAATAATACAAATATCTTCTAAAGCTTATCTGCGCATTGAATGCAGCAAGCGGTGATGCCTTTTGAAGAAATGAAGTCGGTCGTTGTAGGGGAATTTAATTCTGAAAATTTAATGCACATTAATGTGCAAAATATCAAGCACGACTTTGAGGCATCCAATATCTACAAATCAGATTTCTGTCGAGCTGTTTATGTTGCAGTTGGAATTAAATTCCAACATTCATTACTAGGACCTTCCGGGATTGCGTTGGCCATTATGTAGCAAATTTTCCTTATCCGCCATTCAACGTAATTCCAGCAATTGCTGACAAATCAATGCGGAGGCTTCTTTGATCTAAACATTTATTTGATTGTATAGAAGGCCTGCCTCCACGCACAGTCTAAAAGTAAGCGTTTGACAAGCCACCCATGACAAATTTATTTTTTAAACACCACTACTGTTAGTTAACGTTAAAGTGTGAAGTACCCACAAGGCAAATTTGGATTGATCAATTTGAGAATAGCAGTGGAAGGAGTATGCCACTGTTATTGTTGTTGCTACACGCTTGACCCCTCTCCACAACCCAGGCTTTTGATCAAACTGCTTAATATATTGCGCCACGCTAAACATCTCCCATAAGAGAAACAAGTACTCCATTCGGTTGGCAGAAATAGTTTGGAATCTCTCGAAAACATCCGCCACGGCAAGAATACCTGCAACAGCCCATTGTGCCTCTTCTATATCCTTCAGCAAACTGTGAATGATGATCACCCGCTTATCTTCTTCTTTAGGATAATGAGAAATATTTAGATCAAATATTTGACATAGAAGTTGGACATGATCCAACAATGAATTTCATGTTCGAACCAAAAAGTAATTAATGTTTTTCGCAAAAATGGAGAGGCTTAATACACACAACCCAATCGTCACTTATTCCCTCTGACAGGAAATTCTTTAACCTATAGAAGCCTCTTGAAGTTGGCCAAGTCACACTTGGCAAAGACCGCTTTTTCCCCTCCTATTAGAAAATAAGAAATGGAAAAATCATTATGTGAATAAAAAATAATATGATTCCTAAAATTTAGGATAGGTACAAAAGAAAGTAATCAACCTTATTGAATCTAAAATGCTGATAAAGTTTCATTCCCCATAACTCAGATATGTACTCTTACAAGCTCTCGAAATAGGCATCCATATTTTTCTTGCTCAACTTCTACACTAGTGGATGTTGTTTGCAGGTTCTGAATAAGATTGTTAGAGACACCGGGGTCCTCATCATGCATTTCGTTTCCTCCTCCTTCGATATCATTCATTATTGACTTTATGAAGTGTTGTGCTCTATCTTTCCTGTTGAATATAGACTCCAGAATTAGTCCTCCTAGACCTACAACCACTTTCCCACCCCCGTCCATGAAGGCTATGGATCCACCCATGTAGGGTCCCTCTTGAAAAGAATGTAAAGGTTGAAAAGAACGTAATAGAAATTTCAGTTCACTATCCTCCATTCTATTAATTTCTTCTTCCAAATGGCATAGACGTAGTGAAAATCTCAAAATTTCATTCTCCGATAAATTCAGCGAGGACATCCCCTCAATCTCAGCTATATTTTTCAAAGGATAATAATAATCCTCATACTCAACTGCACTTTTAAACTTTTTAATTGACCAAACCTATCTGGAAGCTTCTCCAGGCTATTACAACCTGTAAATGAAAGATGTGTGATAAAAGAGAGGTTGCAAAATCCATCAGGTAGTTCTTTTACACGGGAACAGCCACCCATATCCATGACCCGCAATTGCTTCAACTCTACAATGTTTTCTAGGATATTTTTTAGGCTCTTGCAAGAATCTATATTTAATTCAACAAGTCGGGTTAACTTTCCTAACCCACTGAGGACATTTAAAAGCTTCTTGCAATCTAATAAATTCAATAATTTCAATGATGAAAGTTTATCGATGCTTTCTGGAATTCCTTTTAATTCTATGCAGCCAGCCGGATTGAGTTCTTGCAGAGAACTCAACGATCCAAAGTCTTTTAGCAACTCAGTAAAATTTGAACAATTATCCATTTTCATCATCCGTAAATACCGAAGCTTTGAAATTGAATCTGGTAGTTTCTTTAAGGATTTGCAATTTGAAAGAGATGGTTCCCGCAAACAAGTTACTTGCTCACCCAACTCTTCAGACAGATTGGTCAACTCTGAAAAGTTGACCAATCTTAGTATTTTCAAATCTTTATGATGTCCAAGATCCTTGGATGAGATTTGAAAAGCATGGGACGTTGGAAATAATAATCCGAACCACCACAATAAACAACCTGATAGTAGCCATACTTGTCAAACGTATTTTTGCAGGTTGCGTCAGAAGGAATGAAGTCAGACGCCAACCATTCAAAAACTCAAGCATTCATTCAACAACCTTTGCCCACAGTACTCCAGAAACACCTGCGCGACTCTAAACACATTCAACAACAACATCACATTAATTATTTTGCTCGGTCATGAATTAAATGTAAAAATTGTATGTTGAGTTAAATATGAATGTAAAATTCATTTTGACTAGGTAAGAGAAAGTAAGAGGTAATAAAAAGAGCGCAAGTCTCCGTGGAGAAAATGGTGGAGCAACTTTTAGTGGGCGCGTGAAAACAACAGTTATTCTGTTTTACTTTGTGTTATTCTGCGTAAGTTTAAATCATTGTAACTTTTATTTTACTTGGTGAATGACAGGCAATCTCATGTAAATGTATTTCATGTTTTAGAATTCAATACTAAGTTTTTATTATGTTGCTCCAAAACCTACTTTCTCATTTTTGTGGTGAGTAAATATTATTCATAAGTCTCTCAAATAGATGGGCGATGCCCGAAATCCAATTCTGGGAAATAGCCTCGCCATGCGTGAAGGTAGCTCCACGAAATCAACTTCGCTGTGGGAAAACCTATTTTCACGAAAGTCATAACTCTCTGCCTCTCCCCTCCGCGAAAACAAAAATTAAATTCCTAAATTTTTCTAACATGGTATCAAAGCGGGTTAAACTCAAGTGTTTTTACTAACAATGAAAATTGTTTTGAGCGTGCATTGTTTTTCAACATATTTAACAGCAGGTAGAAAGTTTTTTTACGCTCAGAAATGGCAATATAAAGCAAGTTTGACTAATCCACAAATACCTTAGTTCAATGGCAAAAATTATGATTATTGGGCTATTACAAGAAGGCCCTGTTTTCTTCTCAAGATATCTGGGATTTGGTGGAGAATGGTTTTCAAGAACCAACAGATGCAACAGCATACAATACCTTATCTCAACAAGAAAGAGTGTGTTAAGGGACAACAGGAAGAAGGATTCAAAAGCCTTGTTTTATATCTTTCAAGCAGTTCATGAAAGTATTTTCCCAAGGGTTGCAACAGCAACAAAATCCAAGCAAGCATGGGACACCCTCTAGACAGCCTACCAAGGCATGGAAAAAGTCAAGACAACAAAGCTGCAGATGTTGAGGAGAGATTTTGAAACACTTTGTATGAAAAAGTCCGAGAATATAGACTCATTGTTTACACATGTAAGTGGGCCGGTTACTCAAATCAGGTCTCATGGTAAGACACTTGAGGAAAGAAAAATAGTTGAGAAAGTTTTGAGAAATTTGCCAGCAAGTTTTGAGGCCATTGTTGTGGCCATAGAAGAGACAAAGGATCTCTCACAGCTCTCAGTGGATGAGCTTAATGCATCACTGATTTCTCATGAACATAGACTGAATAGAGCAGCAAGCTCCTCATTGGAGCATGCCTTCAAGACACAAGTATCATTTGGTGAAGGTCGAGGCAGAGGAAGATCATATTCTAGGGGAAGAGGAATAAGCCCACACAGAGGTGGAAGAAGCAGCGCTTCAAGCTCAAATGGAAGAGGCAGCAATCAAAATCCAAGTCAAGGCCCAAGCCAAAATCAAGCACAAGGTCAGAGGTATGATAAATCTCAAGTTCAATGTCATTACTGTAAGAAGTATGGCCATTATGCAAATGAATGTAGAAAGAAGCAATATGACATTAGTAACAAACCAAGTGTAAATTTCACAACAGAAAATCAGAACCATGATAGCATGTTTTTAGCTTGTAATGTAGCACAAGAAAAACAGAGTGATATATGGTATCTAGTTTTATGGTGTAGCAACCATATGTTAGGAAACATAGAAATGTTTTCTGATCTAGATGAAAGTGTGAAATTTGAAGTGACATTAGGGACTGATAGCAAATTCTCTGTCGTGGGTAAAGGAAGAGTTAATATCCTAACAAAGAAGGGGGAGAAGAAATACATCTTAGATGTTTACTTTGTCCCTGGTCTGAAACATAATCTCATGAGCGTTGGACAGCTCATGCAGAAAGGCTACAATGTCTTCTTTAAAAATGATTTGTGCACAATTCTAGATAGGCCTCCAAGTAGACAGTTGATTGCAAAGGTTCAGATGACAAACAATAGAATGTTTCCCCTAAAATAATATTAGATTTGGAGAAAGAAGGTGCACAAGCACAACTATCTATGAACTCACAAGAAGATGGAAGAGAAGAGGTAGCTATCACACAAGTAAACTTTCAAGCAGAGGTAAAAGATGAAAACTGGTTATGGAACTTGAGATTTGGACATCTCAACTTTGGAGGTGTGAATTTGTTGCATAGGAAAGACATGGTGAGAGGTTTACCCCTCATAGAAAACCCAGACGACATATGTGAAGGATGTATCTTGGGCAAGCAACATAGAGAGACATTTCCAGCAGGAAAGTCAGTGAGGGCAAAAGCACCTTTGGAGATTGTCCACTCAGACTTATGTGGACGAATGTAGACACCATCAATTGGTGGTAGTCACTATGTACTGACCTTCATAGATGACTACACAAAGAAGACATGGGTCTTTCTCCTAAAATAGAAAAGAGAAGTGTTTGAGTGCTTTCGCCAATACAAGGCTCTTGTTCAAAAGCAAAGTGGACACTACATCAAAGTCCTTATGACGGACAGAGGTGGAGAATACATCTCAAATGACTTCCTTCAATTTTGCAGAGAGCGTGGAATTTACAAGTAGTTTACAACAAGATATACACCGCAGCAAAAAGGCATGGCAGAAAGGAAGAATAAGACCATTATGGAGATGACAAGGAGTATGTTGAAGGAAAAGCATTTGTCAAATGACTATTGGGCTGAAGCTGTCGCTTGTGCAACATATATCTTGAATAGATGTCCAACCAAAAGCATCCAGAGCATTGTTCCAGAAGAGGCATGGAGTGGAAGAAAGCATAGTGTCACTCACATGAGAGTTTTTAGATGTATGGCTTATGCACATGTCCCAGATGAGTCAAGAAAGAAGTTGGACAGCAAGGGGGAGAAATGCATAATTTTTGGATACAACGATGAATCCAAGGCATACAAACTCTACAATACATTAACCAAGAAAGTCATAATCAGCAAAGATGTGCAGTTCATAGAATAGGAAGCATGGGATGGAAGTTTAGAAAAGACAGTCAATGTCAAAGCATGCATACCAAATGAGGAAAAAGAGGAATTAACAGCAGCAAGTAATTCCTCAAATCGAACTCCCTCTACTCCTATTCAAGTGCAACAAAGTAGACAACAAGCAACGCCATCAACAAATAATAGGACAATTTCGTGGAGCCAAGCAAGTGCTTCTCCAAGCACACCGCGAAGCGGGACACCAAGTGACATATCAAGCCCATCTTCAGCAAGCACAAGAAGGCCAAAATTCAAAAATTTAAATGAAATTATTGAGCAAGATGAAGTTGATAGTGGCACAGGTCTGAATTCCTTATTTGCATTATTTTGTCATGTAGATGACCCAAACCACTTTGAAGATGTAGTGAAAGAAGAAAAATGGGTTGCGGCAATGGAGGAAGAAATAAAAGCAATAGAAAGGAATGATACATGGGAGTTAGTGAGCCTTTTGAAAGGAAAACATGTCATTAGGGTAAAGTGGGTCTATAAGACCAAAAGCAACATTGAGGGAAAGATTGAAAGGCACAAAGAAAGGCTAGTTGTCAAAGGATACAAGTAGTAGCGTGGAAGAGATTACGCGGAGACGTTCACATCAGCTGCGTGGATGGAGACAATGCACGTAGTTGTGGTGATTGCCGTGCAGCATAAATGGACAGTGTATTAGATGGATGTAAAGTCAGCGTGCTTGAATGGAGTGCTGAAAGAGGAAGTGTATGTCGCGCAACCGTTTGGTTATGAGATTGAAGGCCAAGAAGACAAAGTATATTGGTTGAAGAAAGCTCTTTATGGGTTGAAGCAAGCACCACACGCATGGTACAATAGGATAGATGCTTACTTGTTGGACAATGGTTTCGACAAATGTGATGGTGAGTCTACTCTCTACATCAAAGAGAGTGAAGGTAAGATTCTCATTATCGTCTTATATGTAGATAATTTGATCTTTACAGGCAGTGATGATTTCCTCATCATTGATTTTAAACAAGTCATGAAGAGTGAGTTTGGAATCACTTACTTGGGATTGCTAAGATATTTTTTGGGCATAGAAGTGAAGCAAACAGAAAATAGCATTTTTATCTCTAAAGAAAAGTATGTGGCAGAAATTTTGGAGAGGTTTAAAACGCAGAATAGCAAGTCCGCACCAACTCCAACTGTCATAGGGTTGAAGTTGAGCAAAGAAGATTGCAGCAGCAATGTCAATCCGACATTATACAAAAGCATGATAGGCAACTTGATGTATTTGACCACCACTAGGCCGGATATAATGTATGCAGTAAGTTTGGTGTCAAGGTTCATGGAGACACCTAAGGAGACACATTGGCAAGCAACAAAGAGGATTCTGAGGTATGTCAATGGGACAAAACAATATGGCGTTTTGTACACAGCAACAAGTGATTTCAAGCTGGTTGGTTACACTGACAGTGATTGGGGGGGCAATGTTGATGACAGAAAGAACATGTCAGGATATATTTTTCATTTTGGTTCCCGAGCCATTTCATGGGCCTATAAGAAGCAACCAATAGTGTCACTATCAACAACAGAAGCTAAATATGTCACAGCAACAACATCAGCTTATCAGGAAGTTTAGATGACAAGGATGTTGAAGGATCTTTGTCATGACTGAGAGGGCGCGACAACTATTTTCTGTGAGGACACCTCAACAATTGCATTGTCAAATAATTCTATCTTCCACAAGAGGACCAAACATATTGATGCTAAATATCATTTTATTAGAGAGTTGATTAACAATGATGAAATTGTGTTGCAGCACTGCAGGTCACAGGAACAATTTGCTGATATTTTCACAAAGCCATTGGCAGATGAAAGTTTTGTTTGTCTCAGAAACTATTTGGGAATTGTCAATGGTGGCAGTTGTGATTAAGGGGGAGTGTTGGAAATAATAATCCCAACTGCCACAATAAACAGCCTGACAGCAGCCATACCTGTCAGACATATTTTTGCAAGTTGCGTGTTTGCTTGAAGATAGAAGGACTGAAGCCACACGCAAACCATTCAAAAACTCAGCAGAGACATTTAAAAAAGTCATGTACTTTGGTAAACAGATATGGGCAAGAATTCATTCAGCAACCTTTGCCCACACTCCAGAAACACCTGCGCGATTCTAAACACACTCAACAACAACATCACATTAATTATTTTGCTTTGTCATGAATTAAATGTAAAAATTGTATATTGAGTTAAATATGAATACAAAATTCATGTTGACTAGGTAAGAGAGAGTAAGAGGTAAGAAAAAGAGCGCAAGTCTTTGTGGATAAAATGGTGGAGCAATTTTTGGTGGGCGCGTGAAAACAATAGTTACTCTGTTTTACTGTGTGTTATTTCGCATAAGTTTAAATCACTGTAACTTTTATTTTGCTTGGTGAATGAGCAGTAGTCGCATGTAAATGTATTTCATGTTTTAGAATTCAATACTAAGTTTTTATTGTGTTGTTCCAAAACCTACTTCCTCATTTTGTCATGAGTAAATATTATTCATAAGTCTCTAAAATAGCTGCGCAGTGCGCGAAATCCAAGTCTGGAAAATAGCCTCGTGGTGCACAAAGGTAACTCCGCGAAATCAACTTCGCGGTGCGCAAACCTATTTTTGTGAAAGTAGTTTCACGAAAGTCATAACTCTCTGTCTCTCCCTTCCGCGAAAACGAAGATTAAATTCCTAAATTTTTTTAACATGGGAATATGAACTTCCATCAAATTCCATGTCTCAAAGTTGAAGGCATCTGCAAGTTATGTAATTGGTACTTCACAATCATATGAAACCATTAAAAGTAGTAAAACATTTTCTTACATAGAACCAATCTTTTGGGGAACACTAAATGGAGAAATAGAATCACTTGCCTTAGATAGCTTCAACTCATTCAGTGCGTAACTGAGGTACCTCAATTTCTCTAACTTTGACACATCACGAAATGGAAGCTACCGAACTTTCGCTTCAAAAATACCAACTCTTCAAATATTTTACTACACTTTCCCTCTACCTCTGTCAAATTTCCAGGTTGAATAACTCTCAATGATTTATGCATTGAGTTGAGTGTTGTTGCAGATATCTGCAACACATCCTTATTACCACTTAACCAGATACCCTTAATCGCTTCAGCACCCTGGATGCCATTATAAAATATAATTAAATCAAAATAGATACTCTATAAACAAACATGTATATAACATTTTTTTGAGTTCATAGATTTGTTACCTCCTTTTTCTCTTCCAGGTAGGCCATCAGTTCCCTTGCACTGCTGAATGTCAATCTCACTTCCTTTACTTTTGACACATGAAAACCAAGTTCTAAGATCACATCAAGCACATTTACAACCCCAGTAAATGAGTCTTTGGTCACCAGTGCTCTGCTTTCTAACATTTCTAGTTCATTTTTTCCAACAATATTTTCCACTATGTCCCAATCCCATCTTTTGAAATATGAACAAATGTTTAGAAAAGGATCCTTGCTTTTTTCAGGAAGAGCGTCGTAGGCAAAACGGAGGCGCATGTCGCCAAAACCTTCATTGTTCCATTTTTCTTCCTCTTGCATCAGTTCAAAATAAGCAGCCTCTTTATCGATGGCATGACCTATGAATCGTGCTACTAATTTTAACATGAGGGTAATTCCATGACATATTTTTATTATTCGATCGAATTGACTACAATCTATTCCTCCCAATATATCCTTCTCTAAAAGACTTAGTGCATCTTTTGGATTCTTAATGCCCTCCATAGGATAGATTTTGGTAGACGTAGAGCTTGGGATTGCATGCTTCACATTTTTATCACGTGCAGCAAGGAGAAACCTTACTTTCTTTGCTTTATCAAGATCATGCGGAAAAAGAATTTCAAGATCACCTCTATTCAAAACATTATCAATATATATGAATGCCTCTACTTTCTTTAACATTTTCCCCAGCTCTCGTCGTCCATCCTCGGGCTTTGGAATATCTGGAATAAGCTCTCTAGGTTCCATCAAATGTCCTAATATTTTTCTTTGAAACTTTATGATATCAAGTTTTGAACCGATATCATTAGACAGTTGAACCTCAGAACATTTACTGCCCTTAACTCGTGACAAGACCACATCTGCGAGGGTGGTCTTACCGATTTCTCCAAAACCATGGAGGATGACTGTGACAACATTCTTTTCATTTTCACATTCCAAAAGCTTCATCACCTCTTCAATTGACTCCTATGTTGACTGTTGCAACAATATTCAACACCACATCCATATTTAAAGTTGTGAGCAATAAAATTAAACTCACCATAATTTAAATTTCAATATAAATTAATTTGACAATATTTTTACTAGCATGTTCAGGATATTCTTTAGACAAGGGAATCCCTCGGCGCAATGGCAGCTAAAACACGCTCAATGTCACTTAAAACATGAAGACCAATTTCGAAATCAATTTTCATGTATTGGACATTTAACTTCTGTCTCATGTCCCTCCGATTGTGTTTTTCTTTGGACATTGAAAAGACGCTTCAATCAAGCAATGAAATTCCATGAAAAGCACTTCTTTCTATCTTTGGGTATAAAACATGGGCTTTCTGCGCATTTGATCACTATGAAAACAGCTCTGTATTTTATTTATACACATCATGGTAAATAAGATGAACTACAAAATTTTGAGTATTTACCTTTTCCAGGCCGAACGGTCAATATGAGTACAACACAAGATCACCCCTTCAACTGTTGCATCTTGGATTACATCCTCCTACGTTCCTATGGGGCTTTCTATGAATCTTTTAACAATAGGAGAAACATGACTCATTTCTTTTATAAGAGCCTAACACTTTTCTTTGTTCGTGGAAAGATCGTGAAATCTTTCCAAGGTATTTGCAACCACCAGAAGTCCTGCAGTAGCAACGCTTTCCTAGCCTATATCCTTTAGGAGTTTTGTAACAGGGCTAGATATAATATATTTCTGAACACCATTACAAAAAAAGAAATTTTCGGATTTCATATATATATATGGACTTTCAGTTTTAATTGCAAGTGATGAAATTCTCAATAATGAGATTAATACACACCAGTTTAGAAACAACTTCTAATCCGGATGATAGTAACTCCTTTAAGTTCTTCAAGTCGGTTCCCCATGACAATATGGCATTTAATTTCTTGAAACCTGGAACTTTAGGCCAAGAGAAATTGCTGATGGAATTTCATGGATGCATGAGTTAATTATTAGTTGATTGATCAATTAATCGGTTGAACACTGAAGTCACACCCCACTTCTAGACCTCATACTAGTTCCTCTAACAATTAGAACTAGTTTAACTGACCTTAACTCAATTTCACTGAATTAAATTGTTAGAACTGAAATTAAACTCCACTTAGGCTCCTAAAATTTAGGAATCACTGTACACAACTCAATTTAAGCCCTCAACTCAAATTAACTAAGCTAACTGAATGATAACTACTCAGTTAACTCATTCAAGTTGTCTTGTGATGTGGAATTTCTATTTTCTCCTAATTTAATTCAATGGAAAACTAAATTAGGAATTTCTTGTTGCATTTTTTCAACATAAGTCACAGTAGTCATAAGTTGAGCCAATATATACACGATGGGTACTTATATTCAGGAGCGAGTCGACCCATAAAACCATAACATAAAACCTGGGGGCTAATCTTTATTAGGCTTTTGATTGTCAATGTCATCATGGCTTCATACACAGCACGTGGCTCATTTTATCATCAGCGTAATGAATTATGAGATTTTGTTGGTTTAGTCGACGATCAAAATTCCAACTACATTTTTGTCTACACCTTAGTTATAGTATTATTGTTGGTCTTGCAAGAAGCATACAACAATTACGTTATTCTATGTAGAAGTTGAGTATAGTTTTGTAGTTTTTGCTAGTTAGCAATTTCTTTGGCTTTGATGGATTATGGAATTTTTTCCAAACAACAAGATCATCCCTATACTCTTTGTTGTGATAATGAGAGTGCTATACATATTTATTGCAACCTAGTAGAGCATCATGAATAAAAACACATTAAAATTCACATACTTTGCTTTTAAAAATTCATTCAGTATGGTGTTTTCAACATGGAGCATTTGTCCACTAAAGAATAGGGGTAGCTATCTGCACTAAACTTTTAGCATTGTCACATTTTTAAAATTGCAATTGATATTTAGGGTGAAAGAAATTGTACTTGGGGTCATCTCAAATCTACCTCTTCATATTTTTATATCTATTTTTCTTATTAAAAAATAATTTTCTTCATGTGATTTATTCTCCTTTTCTTTACTCATCATAACCTATTTTACATGTAAATACCTTATTAGATATCAATGTCATGACATATCTTTGTCTTTTATTTTCTCTATTAATTGAAGGAACATTGTTAATGTGAACATATTTCACACTAATTAATTTACTTTTTTTTTTTTAAAGGTGGAAAAACCTATCAAACTCAGTTGTCAAACCAACAGTGAAGACAGCCATCTTTGGCTTCTATCCGCAATTGTCGGTTGATGCATCACTATTATCAAGGAAAACCACGCCACCTGGAATAACCCCTCATGTGGTCCCCAAGGGAGCAGGCTCTCACTCCTGCCAGATGCCTCTGGGTCTTGGGTCGTTAACCTGTTTCCTTACGTCCGAAGAAGACGAGCTCTTAGCCAAGTAGAAACAGTTTTAGGGTTATACTCCAGGGCCAAATTAATTTACTTATTCACACTTGCTCATTATAATAGCTCTCCCTACGCATTGTAAGTTTTACATTTTAGCTCGATTATTTTATATATCAATTTTATTTGTTGTTTTTGTTTTATTCCTTTTCATTTATTTTATTAAAAGTATTAATACCTTCCCATCAAGGGAAAAATTTAGATATCTGCGCTTGGTGAATGCATTGGTAAGAAAATACAACCTTGCATGGTTTACTTGTGTTCTGCGATTAATCACTTCAAAGAGCTTTTTTGTTTGGTTTGTTTGGTCTTGTGGTTATTGATATAAATCAGAAAAAAGTGATGGACCATGAGCTTAATTTATTAGGTAATTAATCTTTGGGATTAATCTTAAGTCAGTTTGGGTAGTTATTGGAGTCCAAGAACTCTCAAGAACTAATTCCACTGTTTCTTGTATGTATTAACATGTACAAATTGTATATCATTTATTGAGATTGAATAATATACATTTGATTTGGTTTCCAGTCTTGCGTATCAGAGTGAGTGAGATGCTTTATTGAATAAGAGCATGGTTAATTTTCTCTATCAAATAGAATGAAGCTGAGACTTCATAGATTAATTTGAATGTTATTAGAACTCTGGTTGAGTTGTTTCTAAAATCCATGTATTTGAATTCTATGGCGTAAAAGAGACACAAGCATGAAGGCTGTTAAGATAGTAAAGGAGACACAGAGCATGAAGATTGTGAGGATAGTTGAATGCAATATAAGGTTAGCCCAGTGGGACACCCAAACTATTGACTCTTTGTAAGTTTTATAACTTTTTGTCTAATGAGGTATCAATTTTTTTAACATATCCTTAGAATTTAGAATACATGTTGGAGTTTTGAGTGCTTGTTGTTCTCAATAAAAAATTAAAATACTAAGTCGAATACCACTAATTGTTGGATTGTTTTCTAAAAGTATAAGTTCCATGCACCGAATGGTCGCTTGTTATTTTAATTTTGGGAGGCTCTATTTGCATTTACTACGTCAAATGGGAGTTTACTTACAGTGAAATTTCTGAAGGATAGTATTTGTATTTATTACAGTAAACAAGAGTTTAATCACAGTAAAATGTCTGAAGGATAGTATTTGCATTTACGAGAGTAAACAAGAGTTTAATCGAAGTAAGTAAAGTTCTTGAAGGATAATATTTACATTTATTGCAAACAAAATTTTTTACTGAAAGATTTTTGAAAAATACAAAGTCTTTACTGAAAGCTTTCTGAATTATACTTAAAATGAAAGATATATATTTTTTGGTGGTTTGAGTGAAATTCTTAATTGAAGAGTGGTACATTTTTTGGTTGTCTTGGATTAAAAAAAAAAATTGTCAGTTTATATATTGGGTAGACATAGTTGTTGAGTGTGAAGGGGACTATGAGAATTTTGCAGCGAAATCTCCGACCAGTGAGTAATTGACTATGCGAAGCTTGCAACAGAGAGATGTATAATGTAGAAGAAGTTGGTAAGCATGGAAGAAATGGCAGTTACATTAAATTGTGGTGAAGTTTGAAAATTATTTAAATAATAATTTCTAATGTGAACGCTAATTTTTTATAATGCTGTGAAAATTTTCTTTAAATTGAGAAAGGAATAAAAATACCGAGGAGTAAGGAATAAATCTCAAGATGCCTCCATAATGATCACATGTAAAATTCACTATTAAAAAGATTAAAGTCAACCAACAAATTTTACGTAAAAGATGTCAAGATAAAAAATAATTTTCATGTGAAAATAAATAAATAAATAAATTTACGTAAAATGAGCCAAGATAAAAGAAGTGGTAAGGCTTGCTCCTTCCTTCTCTTATTTTCATTAAATGGAGAATTTTGATTGGTGGCAAGTGGAGAAAAAGAGCTTCTAGGGAATGACATCAAGTTTTGATTTTGTTTTTGTTGAAGTTTAATTAACAAAGTTTATGGATATAAAATCAAGAAGGCAAAATGACATTGTGGCTATTGAATATTATATAGTTATTTGGTCTATTGAAAGCCTCAAGTTCAAATCTTTATAGTGACAATTTTGAAAGATATTTTTTTAAAAGCTAATTTTGAGAGATACTTTTTGATGCAAAGTTTATGGATATAAAATTAAGAAGGGAAAATGACATTGTGGTTGGTGAAGTTTATATAGTTATTTGGTCTATTGAAGGTCTCAAGTTCAATTTTTTTTAGAGCCAAGTTTGAAGGATATCTTTTTTTAAAGCTAATTTTGGGAGATATTTTTGGAGGTTGTTAACATGATTTCGGTTTCCATCAGTTGGCAACCCTAAGCATGTCACTATTTGATAAATTTGTAACTTGTGCATATTGAGTTTTCATAGTATTCATTGTATGGAGCAAAGATAAAAGTTTCTAATTGTGTAGTTGCATATATATAATCTCTTTATTCTTGAATCTTCTTTTTAAACGGGTGCATTTTCGGTTGAACCCGATACCCGGTTAATTCATCGTAAATTTGTTTATATTGGGTGCACTTTCGGTGGTACCCGACACCCCTTTCTTCAAAGTTGGTTGTTGGAGAAAATAGCCAAAATCGATGATTTGTTGCAGTTATTACACAGTTTAATGTCATTTACAGTTCATAACAATGTCCAAATCAACAAAGACACACTTTCTCACATCCACTCCTGTTTGCAAAATGCGAAAAACAAAATTGAATTTTTGGAGCTAGAATCCCAGTTTCAGCAAGAAGAAATGCAAAAGAAGAATTTTGAACCTGTTCTTGTTCAGAATAATAGTTTGTTTGAGCCCAATCATTAGTCACAAAATAATCAAACTAATGCAGTGGTTTCAAAAGGAAGTGCAATTGAAAGTTCTTATGAGAAGCCTGATATTCCCAAAACTTTCATAAGGACATGCGAAAAGATTAGACACAATAAACACAGAACTGGTTGGGTTACAAAGAGGATATTTTGGATGTATCTTTTCACATACCATATTTTTCTAAACCAGTACAATTCCAAACCATTGGATTTTTGGACGGTGTTGTTTCAGAGCAAGTTGATAGATGCCAACAGTGTAATAGAGTTAGACATATGAAACATCAGTGTTTTGATCTTCACCTGTGTGAGCATTGCCAAAAGCAAAATCATCATACAAGTAGATATTCCAAAAAGAAGTCTACTACAAGAGAGAAGGTAAATTTCAGATGGATTGCTTCTTGAGATTGGACCAAAACAACCAAGAAGATTTACAAGGCATATTGAAGAATATGTTCCAAAGTGATGACCAGCCTTGCAGTGATGAAGAGTACTTCTTACCTTGTATCTAACAAGGGGGAATAGTTGATGTTTTGCTACGAGTTGGAGATGTCAAGCGAACCTCAGTGAGAGTTGAGTTGATCGAGTTGATTGAGCACTTCCATGTTTGGAATTGTTCGAGGAATTGCTGTGATAGTTCCAGAGTTTGTGGCCACCTTAAAACCACATTTTTGTTGTTCTATGAACTGCTACGAAGGTTCCAGAGTTGGTTTTGGTTGAAACCTTGAGTTCTCCCATATTGGTTTGTGGTCATCCTTAAAAACCATTTTCTGAGAGACATTCAACTCTTGGCTGAGATGCATTTTTGCATTTTGAGCTCTTGTTCCTGGACTTTGGTATATCAAACCAAAGGGGGACTGTTAGATAGTTAATCCTCGAGATTACCCTTGAATAATTTTGGGTAGTTATTGTAGTCCAAAAACTCTCGGGAACTAATTCAACTGTTTTCTATATGTATTAATATGTACACATTGTACATCATTTATTAAGATTGATTAATATATATTTGATTTGGTTTCCAATATTGTGTGTTTGTGTTCTACACGATCAACTAAAACATGGATGACAATGTCTTAAATATCATTTAATGATAGATGCTTTTATTGATTGTTGAGAAAATTGGCAGTTGAAAAGTCCTTTTCCTCTTCAACCTTGGGCTTTGCCATCCACCATGGATGTTGCTCATGCCATTTTAACTTGTTATAATAAGCTGACTCTGAAAATACATTTTATTTATATAGTTCTCCAAATTTATATAAAGCATTGCTAACTTTGAGGTTCTGACATTAAATCTAAACGTTAATTTATCATTTCAAAGTGGTTGGAAAGGTCCCTTTGAGGTAGTGCCAAAGCTTTAACGTGTTATGTCAAATTTTAACGTGAAATTTAAAATCTGTTTGAAAGTTTCAGAATATATCTTTTGCAGAGGCTACCTTTTCACTTTTCCTGACAAACTAAATGCAAGCTCATTAAAATTGCTATTCTTTTACAAAATCAGTGTATCACTTGAATGCGTCGCTATTCTATTGTCACTCTGAATCTCTTTGTGCACGTTTCAAACAAACAGCCCTAAAACTTAGTCTTACAGAGTCTGCACTACTAAATCAAAACATTGAATTTTTCACCGCTATAGCGAAGCTCTGCTTAATATGCCATACAGTGGAATGTCGGGTAGCTTCCACAAAAATCTTCATAACTTTCAACTACCTCAAAATATAATAATTTTAACTTTCAAACCATTAAATTATCTCAAAATAAATAAATTTACTTATGGTGGGCATAGAAATTCAAGAACCACATCAAAACTAGTTTAAACAAGTCAATGGTATAAGATGTCATGTTTCGTTCATAACAAAAATAAATTCACATGAATGCAGACAGCTTGCTTATGTTGATTGAAATCCCATCCAAACACTTACTGATCTGCTGCAGCTCAACTCATCAGATATGTTCATGTCTGCTTTTCAACTATACAAGGCAGCCTCGTTAACAAATCTCTAGACCTGTAGAATATTGATTGCAATTATCTACCGTGGAAACAGAATAACTGAAATAGGGGATCTAAGATTGTGCTCAGAATGTTTTGTAGATGAAAAAATATAGTACACAGTTTGACAATAAAACTAATTACACTTGTTTCCTGTTGAGGTTTTCTGTTTAAGCAAAATAGGAAAAATCTGAGCTGATGACAACAATAGGGATTCAGTTCCTAGATTAGCTCCAGGTTGTTTGGAGAGAGTTAATGCCTCCTATATTTGATGTGAGGGAGTTATGAGGCTGTTAGATTCTCTATGCTATATAACAGGCAATCATTCGGATGATTTTCTAAGAGAGTGTGAGGATTTCTTGATGTAATCTCCAATTTGATTAATATATTCCTGATGCCTATGTTTGGTGGAAGTAGCCCAGATTGGTTGGGTGAACCACGTTAAATACTGTGTTATATGTGCTTCTGCTGTGTGTTTAATTTAGTTTTGCTGTGCACCTGATCCAACAATTGGTATCAGAGCATGTTGGAGGTGCTGGTGTGTGTCTGATTGCTGGAGGTGGAGCGCAGCTGAGCGCTGAGGGAGCGTGGTGCTGAAGGATTTGTTGCTACGTGTGTTGGAGCCTGTAATATCTGCGTGGAGCCTGATATCTGGAGCTGTGGAGTTAGTATCTGTTACTGGTGCGTATTGAAGTGTTGGTGGTGCTGCGCTGATACCGGTATGCTTTAATTGCATGAAGCCTGTTTGTTTACATTGTTGGTGTTTCACATTAAACCGTTGAGATGGGATTGAACTGTGCACGTTTTTGGGAATTGCCCCTGCGCATTTTGTAATTACATTGTTGCTGCGCGTTTGACCGAATTGCCCCTACACGTTTTTGGAATAGCCCCTGCGCGTTTCTTTTTTAATTCCCACTTCCCAGCTGCGGCATAATGTTTTGGGAGCTGTGCTAAAATCTGGGGGGTAAACAATGGGATTATTTTAATAACGTTGTTCAGTAATCAGATGCTTATATTTATAGTGGCATAAAGTATACATAAGCAGATGTGAATAAGTTTGGTTTTAAAAGTTTGCATAAGTAGAACACGCAGGATACCGGAGGGAAAGTCAATAAATACACTTGTATGTCGCGTCCTTAGGTGTAATGAATCCGTTGTTTATTCTAAATCAATGCGGAATGCACAAAACCATGGGAAATACCAAACACTGTGCTATCTGTATTTCCATTTAATTTTATTGCCACAGAATTTCAATGGCTTATTCTTAAATTCGGGACTAGTGGATCCGCTTATACTCGACATAGAGCTATTGTTGGATTCAATGGCAGTGACAGCATTCATAAGATTGGTTAATTGGTGCAAATAAAAAACAACAAGTGTAAACAAGAATTAATTTTTTTTTGTGAAGAGCAAACAAGGAAAAATTTTTGTGAAGTGCAAAAAAGGCAGATTTTTGTTGTGTAAAATCAAAGATATAGGCAGTTTTGTTTTTTGTTGTGTAAAAAACAAAAACAAAGGCATAGGCAATTTTTTTATTGCTGGTTGGATATTGGAGATTATTGTGTTTTTTGTTAATACAAATGGCGAAAACTCAAAGTGCCCGGTTTGAAATTGAGAAATTTAATGGCAAGAATAATTTCGAGATCTGGAAGGTGAAAATGCATGACTTGCTTGTCCAACAAGGCGTGGTAAAGGCATTGATGGGTAAATCCAAACAACCTTACAACATCACAGACGATGAGTGGGACGAAATGGATGAAAGAGTTGTAAGTGCCATTCAATTATGCCTGGCGAACGATGTCCTATTTAATATTGTGTCGGAGACAACAGCTGCTGGTTTGTGGACGAAACTGGAGCAACTGTACATGACCAAATCCTTAACCAATAGGATTCTCCTGAAGCGACAGTTGTACGGTTTGCGAATGAAGGAAGGTACATCGATTGCTGATCATTTAAATGCTTTTAATACTCTTCTTGTGCAATTTCAAAGTATAGAAGTAAAAATACCATCCGAGGATAAAGCTATTACTTTATTGTGCTCGTTTCCCGAGTCATGGGATCATTTTGTTACTTCTATAAGTCTTAGTTCATCAGAAACTATTGAGTTTGATGCTGTAGTTGCATCCTTATTATCGGAAGAAACAAGGAGGAAGTTGCATTCCGAAACCTCTACATCAGAAGCTATGATGGTTAGAGGTCGTTCGAAAGAAAGATGCCCCAGGAAGCCGAGTGACTCACGTTCAAAGTCAAAAGGGAAGAAGAGTAAGCTAAAGTGTTGGTTTTGTGGCAAATCAGGGCATTTAAAGAAGGATTGCTGGAAGCGACAGCAACAAACTTCAAAAGCAGAGTCTTCGACAGAGAAGAAGGAGGCGAATACGACATATACATGTTCAACATCAGGTTCAGGTATGAGTGATGAAGAATTATCAGTTAATGTGTCAAATCATGGTCAACATTGGTTGTTAGATTCTGGGGCATCAAACCACATGTGTATCCATAAAGAATGGTTTAAGGAATATAAATCAATTAATGATGGAGTTGTGTACATGGGTAATGATGTAACATGTAATATTGTTGGGATTGGGAGCATGCAACTACAAATGTTTGATGGGACAACAAGAATATTAACTAATGTAAGGCATGTACCAGATTTAAGGAAAAACTTGATTTCATTAGGAGCACTTGATTCAAATGGGTATAAAACTGTAATTCAAGGTGGAGTAATGAAAATTTACAAAGGCATCTTACTAGTTATGAAAGCTCAGAAAGTAGGAAATCTATTTCAGTTAGATGGAGGTACAGGGTCAGATTTTGTGTCTACTATGTCTGAACGTGACAGTAACTCCATTCACTTATGGCATCAAATATTGGGGCATATGAGTGAGAGAGGGTTGAAAATTCTGGTTGATCGCAAGTTACTTCCAAATCTAAAGTCAGGAAAGTTAGATTTCTGTAAGCATTGTCTGTTTGGTAAACAAAGTAAACAAACGTTTAAAATAGGCAAACATACTAGTAAAGGCATACTTGATTATATCCATTCAGATGTTTGGGGACCAGCCCCTACAACTTCATATGGTGGTTCGTCTTATTTTGTATCATTCATTGATGACTTTTCTAGGAAGGTTTGGGTCTACATGTTGAAAAGAAATTCTGATGTGTTTTCAGTTTTCAAGCAGTTTAGAGCATCGGTAGAAAACAGCACTGGTAGAACAATAAAGTGTTTAAGAACTGACAATGGTGGTGAATTTACTTCCAAGGAGTTTGACAGCTATTGCAAGGATGCAGGGATCGAGAGGCATAAGACCACGGTTTATACTCCTCAGCAGAATGGAGTTGCTAATCGCATGAACAGGACTCTTCTCGAGAGAGCAAGGAGTATGATGAGTAACGCCGGGTTGCAAAAGGAGTTGTGGACGGAAGCAGTGGCAACATCTTGTTATGTGATAAATTGATCTCCATCGACGGCGATAGATTGCAAGATTCCGCAAGAGGTATGGAAAGGACACCCTTGTGACTATTCTAAACTCAGAGTGTTTGGTTGTGATGCATATGCTCTAGTGCCTAAACATC